>JAODVM010002348.1:0-20942 GCA_025400095.1 Phenganax marumi
GCTCTTTTGTTTTCCACTATAATTCTTCTGAAAGTTAAGAAAAAACTGTTTATCCAAAAGTAAATTACCAACAACAGGTCAATCCACTTTTGCAGACGAATGTTTAAGAGTACGTGATAACAAATACAAATTTTCTTTTCGATTCCCGCTCCTGAAATGTCCTCGCGAGAATGTCCTGCAACATAAACACACGGGCCTGGAGGTAAAAACTCGCGTGTCTGGAGGTAAAATTTGGCTTCATCCGATTATAGGCAAGTCCTTATAGAGGTGACGTTCCAGGTGTTTTTAGTTCAATGGCCTGACCATCAATCTAAAAATGTAGTAATTATTTACTGTCAAACCTGTTTCTTTGTGGATGTTTCCACTTTGCACTAATAAATTTCTTTAGTTCATGAAGGATGCACATCCTTTTTTGTAGTTAAATTTGAATCCTGAGTTCTTGTATTGATTGCTTGTGTGTTTTTTTAGGAAAAGATGTAATAAAAATAACTTATCAAGATAAAATAAGATTGACTGCCCTCTGGAAACAAGCATCTCATGGAAAATATGATCCTTCAAATTTTCCTGAAATTGGGTACTTTGATGTGGTTGGCAATGACAGAAAGTATGCTAAATTTTAGTTTTGAGTAACGAGTTGCGCATAATTGAGAAGTATAGCAATGTACTTCATGTTATCCAAATATAATAGTTACTATGCTTCTCTAAGTACAAGTGTGTAAACTACAGTGAAAAGCTGCATTTTTGATTTGCTTGTAAAGAAATAGTTTATGTTCTTGAAGGAACACTGCCCTTGAGTAGAAGCCATAAGGGAGGCAAATGCTAAAAGTATAATTTAACGCTGCCCCTAGATAGTCACACTTTCTGTCATCAATGATGTTTCTATAAACTTTGTTTTGGTTGGTTTAATTTTTAATATTGGCTGAAAACTTGAGCAAAATTATAACTTCACAGTTGGTAGAAAAAAATTTTCAATGCTGGTCAAATAGTCGCTGAACCCTCAATTCCAAAAAGTTAATAAATGTTGTGGGTATTTATTCAAGGAAATAAAGAAAGTGATATTTGTTCTACTAGGATAGCATGGGAGAGTCTTGGTGACATGTCAAAAGAAAAGGCAATGGAAGAGTTTTGTAGTTTAGTGGAGAAGGTTGCACCTGAGTTGGAAGCGTACCTTGAAGCACAGTGTCGTGAGATTGAAGAAAGGAAAAGAAGGAAATTGGAGGAGGAGAGGCGGAAACAGGAAGAGGAAGAACGGCAAAGAAGAGAAGAGGAGGAGAGACTGGAGCGAGAAAGATTGCTGAAGATCGAAGAGCAAAAGAAACTGGAAGAAGCTGAAAAGGAACAAAGGTTTGCTCATGCCTTTTTTGAATTCAGTTTGAAGCCAGTGTTTGTGCCAGTTAAAATATGCAGGTTTTCAGTTGCAGGTTTTTTTTTAAAATGTAATTTAGGTTAAAAGAAGAAGCTACAAAAGCTGAGCAAGAGAAAACATTGGTGATGCAAGCCAAAACACAGGTAATCTCATTGGTGTTTTAGAGAAATGAGTACAATCCCTGACCTTGATATATAGGCTCTTATCTAACCGCATTTCAGGTGAATGGATCGCCGTCAATAGCTCCTGCTTCGCTTTGGTCGCGTCCAAAAGTTCAAGAGTTCATTCAACACGTAAGAACTGATCCTGGTTCTGTTTTGGTCGTGGGCAGAGGAGAAACAATTACCGTCCGGGTACCTACTCACGAAAATGGTAATAGATTGTTTAGAATTAATTTTAGCCACGTTGTAACGAGCCTTTTGATTCGTGATCAAGGGTTTAAGTATGTTTTCCACTAGTGATATTTTTCACACAAAACGAATGTGTTGTTCAAATTGAGAAGAATCGATTAGCACTGATTAGGTCTTTTTAAAATCGATAGTCGATATCACCCTCAACTATTCTTTAATTTTATTATCACGCGAAAAAATTCAATAAAGTTTATTGTCTTTATTTTGTTTGCCAGGAACTTGTTTGTTTTGGGAATTTGCTACAGAATCGTACGACGTTGGTTTCGGAGTAAGTTTTGAATGGACATTACCATCATCCGAAACTATCACTGTCGCGGTTGACGATGACGACAGCGCCCGAGAGGGCGACGAACACGGCGAAACACCGAAACTAAGAGTTGACGAAATACTCCCGACAATACGCCGACCGTGCAACGAGGAGGTAATGGTAGGGAGTCATTTATACCCGGGCCGAGGGGTTTACCTTTTGAAATTTGACAATTCCTTTTCGCTGTTTCGATCAAAGACATTATTTTACAGAGTCTACTACACACGATAATGCTGGCATGGAAATTACCATTAAATCAATAGGCAACTCCGACACACCGAAGTGCTCTCATATTCTCAAAGGCATAATAGCGTCTACTGACTACATTTATTAATCATAAAATGGCTTCAAAAACAGTCAAGCTTTTGTTTTCAATTGTTCATTGACATATTATCTGTTAAAAGTTTAACATATAAGTCCGCGCTGTCCGATATTCTTCAAAAAACATGGCAAAAATACACCAGAGCTTTGCTGTTCGGTCAGTTCTCCAAACCGTATTATACTTCCATTTTTATTTCTGAAGCGAAAGGCAAGATATTGGAAATTAAGTTTCGGTGAGAAACTTTTATCGCCTAAATTTTGGCCCACATGCATAATAATGGTAGTAAATATGAACTTTGCCCATATCAGGCTTCACCACTTGCTACTGCCCCACGTACTCATCCTGGGACTGCGTCAACTACTCCACCTGCAACTGCTTCACCGCACCTAAAACACTCGCGCCTTTGGGGCGTTAATCCGTATGGCGTCAAAGAAAATGTGCTGCCGGTTGGTGTCCTTCAATGTTCCGCGTTTGTAGTTAACTTCGAGGTTAACTTCATCTCATGTTATCATTAAAATTCATACAGCAAGGTCACGGTTTGTGCATATTTATAATATTTTGAGTCTTTCGAAGAAAGTGTAAAGTACGTTCGTTTGAAAAAACGTCTTTTCCATGGATTTACTGGCCGTCAAAATTTCCATACATACATATGAGAATTTAAAAGTTTTCTAGAGAAGCGAGCCAAACAATTCTATGCAATTCAATCCGTTGCGTCATTTCCGGGAACGTGGTCAGTCTGCATAAAGCAATGAGAAACGACGAAGAAATCGTTCTTCTTTGAATGATATGTTTAATGATACAGCATTTTGTACAATCCTAGATATGGCCACTTGATAACAAACAAAATAGCTGCATAATTGTCAATGCGCAATTGCGCATATGCGTGCGCAATTTGCTGGAATTGGCACTGTTGGTCAGCATAATACAAGTCCAATTTTAAACATGTTGAATTTCGATCTCTACTTATGCTGGGAAATATTTACAAACAAGGTGTTTTACACTTGCGACGGATAAATAGACTTCCTGAATTACGCCAAACTGCCTCTTTTGCTGGGGCCTCTAGAGTTGAAGGAAACCAGAAAATCAGATGTTTTGAATGTGTGAGAGAAAACGCGGTCGGAGAATTGACGAAGGCTGCATTTCAGTCACAAATTTAACTTGTTAACTTATGAAATTTAATCTGTAAACAACATTAAGAAGTATTAAATTTTAAATAATTTCGTGTCTATCTAACTAGCGATAGAAAAACGCGCACTGCATTCCACTGCACGTTTAAAACGTGTTGGACTTGCGTGGCGAAATGCAATCAGAGTTTGGTAGATTTACTCGCTGCACAGAAAATTCCATTTTACTTTACCTTTTTCACATACAGTTCAAAACGTTGCGAAAATAAAAGTAAAAAAGAACCTCAAGAAAAATCCTAATAGTTTAAATCTTTCAAATTTTGGATTTTTTAGAAATACTTAAATGCCGTTTGCATTTTGCAAGCTACCATGAGGCGTGCGATACTTTTCATGTTTGTTTACGTTTCAAAACATTTACGTTCTACAAACAGTCAGTTCCATTTCGGCGAACATCAAAGAGTCGCGAGCCGACTTTCGTTAATAGACATGCTTTATTTTCTTGTCAAACGTAAACGTTTGAAACGTAAATTTAATATTTACGAACTTTGCTTATTTATTTATTTTATTTAATATTTTATTTTTAGAACGTATTCTTAATTTTTTCGCAATTTTATATTAATCAACTGAAAATTTTACGAAGGGTAGAAAAATCACTACCGCTATCGACCAGGGGCCGCTTGTTCGAAAGGTGGACAGCGCTATCCACTGGATAGTGATGTTTTGTGACCTTCGTAATATTTTCCATTGATCGTTGTAAGATAAAATTACGACAGATATCGATGGATTAGAGTCTGTAGCCTTTCTGTCGTTGACCAAAATGGAAGTTTCTTCACTATCCAGTGGATAGCGCTATCCAACTTTGGAACAACCGGCCCCAGTTGGAGTGTTGCAATGTGCGCAGAAAGGACTGGTGATGGCACTGTCAGTCTGTCACTGTTAATTTATTCCTTTCGGCGGGAAATCATATGAAGCAAGCACACCACGAAGCGTGACTAAGTAGCGTGGGTATAAACCTAAGTGGGCACATTTTGAGCGCATTTTTAGAAGGTTTTACGTCAAATTTCATGCTAGCAAGTGACGCAAAATCAGCTGTGGAACACTGTCGGAATACACAACTCGTCGGTAAGTTTTTAAGATGAAAATTTTGAGCGTATGCCCGCGTTTCACGTTGACATGTTTGTGTACAATGAAAAGTTGCTTGCTCGAGTATAAGGCGTTCACTGTACGCCTTTTAATATAAGAATACGAGAATGTCAAACATTTTATTTTGATAAATTGTCGTGTGGTATTATAAACTACTCGTTTCTTGACGAATTTGTGCTTCACCGAAATTGAGGTACGCCCTGGTAGAAAGAATGAACAAATTGACACAGACGTATATCATGTATTGGTTGTATAATATTGACACTGCAGTGACACCATTGATATGGTATCATTTTAACGTAAAACAGAAGTATTATAATTATATTGTAAATATGGCAAGAATAAGGATCAAATTTCCATCACAAAACAGTGAAAACGCTCAACTCGATTGGGTGAGAGGGGGGGGGGGGTGAGAAAATGCTGAGTTGTACTTAGTAAGACTGAATTTAATACACTTCTTTACTACCCTTAGCAGAGCTTCTTACATGCCAGGGGGAGACTTCAAGTTTACTACATTTTCAAGGGGGGAGTACCAGTACCAGTACTCAATGGTCAAATTAAAACAGATTAAAACACTAAGCTGTGACAGCTTTTATTATAATGGTGAAAGTCTTGATATTAACTGTATTATTTTTTAAACACAGGTTCAAGACTTGAAGATTTTCTTTTTCACTGCAAGTGAAATTTTGCCCAGCAACTTGAAACTAGTAAAAGAGTTTGTCGCTTCTACCTCCACGTAAGTTTTTGATTGATCATGCCAAATTCAGTAAATATTAAAATCGAGTCCGCTAGTTCTGATGATGATATTTCCTCTGATGGCTCTGAAGAGGATTTAAAACGTAAAAGGCATAAATGCAATGTTTGTAAAAAGACTTTTGCTACGCCATCAAGCTTAAAGGTTCACAAAAGAAGACATACTGGTGAAAAACCTTTCCAGTGTGATAAGTGTGGGAAACGAGTGACTACTTCGAAGTCCTTAACTATGCATTACAAAAGGCACTGTGGGGAGAAAGCCTTTGAATGTGGTGTCTGTAAAATGAAATTTGTCTCGTCCAGTGAACTAATAGTACACAATAGAACCCACACTGGGGAAAAACCATATAAATGCAATGTTTGTGGAAAGCAATTCATCCAGTCCATTGGTTTGACAAGTCATAAAAGAACACATACTGGTGCAAGACCTTACAGCTGTGATGTTTGTCAACAGCGGTTTACAAATTCTACTGCTTTAAATTTACATAAACGAAGGCATACTGGCGATAGGCCTTTCGAATGTGAAGTGTGCCTTAAGCGGTTTGTCACTTCTAACGCATTAAAACAACATAAAAGATCACATACTGGCGAAAGGCCTTACGGTTGTGATGTTTGTACAAAGAAGTTTGGTCAGGCCTGTGGCTTGTTAGAGCATAAACGTATACACACAGGAGAAAAACCTTATAAGTGTAATGTGTGTAAAAAACAATTTTCGACATCACGGATTTTAAAGGTGCATAGCAGATTGCACACGGGAGAGAAGCCTTATGAGTGCAATGATTGCGGTAGAACGTTTGCACAGTATGGAGGATTTGCAAAACACAGAGATACACACAGTGAAAACAGACCAAGTTATCAGTGTAACATATGTCAACGGAAGCTGTCCTCTTTTCCAAGTTTACTTGATCACAGGCGAATACATACTGGCGAGAAGTCATTTCAATGTGACGTTTGTGGAAAAAACTTTCGACTTCAAAGAACTATGGCAGTACATAAAAGGACACATACTGGAGAAAGGGCTTACCAGTGCAAGATTTGCCACAAACGATTTGTGCAATCGGGTGTTTTAAAAACGCACATGGCAACACATGGTGATGACAGACCATATAAATGCAACATCTGTATGGCGAGCTTTAGAATACCTACACATTTATCACGACACATGTTAGTACACTCAGAAAAAAAGCCTTTCTCATGCGACTTTTGTGAGAAGACGTTTAAACGATCCGATAGCTTGGCAGCGCATAGAAGACAACATATTGAAAAGCGTTTTCAATGTACCATTTGCAATGAGAAATTTGCATTTTCGAGTAACTTAGCAGATCATAAGAAAACACATCCTGAATTAGTGGAACACGAATGTGATATTTGCGGGAAAAAATGTGCTCAGTTGGGTTCTTTAACACTGCATAGGCGAATGCACACCGGAGGGAAGCCTGTTGAATGCGAGGTTTGCCAAAAAGTAGTCCGTTCAAACAGCGCTCTAGCATTGCATAAAAAAACGCACGCGGTCAAAGAGAATACTCATGAATGAGACGTGAGCATGTAGGAGAGCATATACTGGGGTGAAACTACTTGAATGTGGTATTTGTCAAAAAATTTTTAGCCAAAGTTAGCTTAAGAGAAACAAGTCACGTAGCTACACGAAAGAAAAGCCTTTCGAATGTGAGATTTGCAATAAACGGTTTTCGCTGTCAAGTCGTTTAACAAGACACAAGAAAACAGTCAGAAAGCACAGACAAAACAAGAAAATCGTTGGAGACATTACTGAAAACGAAGTCTTCCTGATCTAGTTAGCCATATAAAAATACGACATATCAAGGCTAAAAAGTCGCGTTGCAGTATTTATGCCTTTTGAAGAAGGCCGACTGGAATCTTTTCGCCTTGGTAAAATTATTAGTGTTGTTCGTGTAAATATTGTAAACTATTTTTCTCCACTTTGAATCTTTGTGAAGGCATCGCCTTTTTATTTTCTCTAAATAATGCGTGTTTTAAATGTTTGAACAGCCTGAAATGAATTTGAGCAGCCTGATACGTACCGTCTGAGGCGTTCGTTTTTCACTATCATTTCAAAGAGTAAGCTGGGCACTCGTACCTCGTGATCGTTGAACTAAAACACTGTGAACGCTACCTGGCGGGAAATTTGAAGCCAAATATCTAGGGGGATCACCAGGCCCCCGTCACAAAAAAAAAACAGGCGCAGCCATCTGAAAAATGCAAACAAAAAGTTGGACGAATACCGTGAAAAACGGGCAGAAAACCCTTCTTAAATTTTATTTTAATGGAACTAACGGAAAGGTCAAATAACTATCTTTCATATGAGACCTTTTGGTCTAATCTGTATGGATAATAAAAAAGTCCTTTCTTGCGCGAAAATGTACAGCCAAGAGTGGACATCGTCACGGCGGCGAAGTTACTTTGGATTGCTTTCCCCGGCCTGTTTTCTGCTTGTTTTTGTGGTAGTATTGACTCTTTGTTTAACTTAGTAAAGCTTATACACCTTTCATATATAAAAAATAAAGAACTAACACAAACACACTTTGTTTTTAGAAAAAAGTTTTTTTCAGGCTATTTATAGTGATATAAAATATAATATGTTTCAGGCAACTCATAAAGGCCCATTTACGCATGCGATTTTTGATGCGATTTTTCTCGTGATGAACGATGAGATAGAGGGAATATGTGGCGAATATAGTTGTTCCAGCAATTTCGCTTGTGTACTCGCCAGTCAACTAACTCGATCACATGCGCTAAGAGAAGAAAAATCGCAGCAAATATCGCCAGTGTAAACGGGCCTTATTGGAGGAGCGTTCCAGTGTTTTAGTTCTATGCTCGTGACAGACGGCTGGGCACGAGTCTGCCACGGAGGACGTAACAGTCTGGTAACAGTTGGTAACCCCAGAGCCCTCTATACTGTAATTACAGTATAGAGGACTCTGGGTTACCCCCTTTAACACGCAAGACGCGCGATCTTTCCGGTCATTGTGTACGCCCCACTCAGCCAGACATCGCACAATATGTCGATAGTGGACCGGCCGCAAATGCTCATCCATATAAATAGGATTTGCTCCTGGACTACTAGTTTTATTCATATTTGTGCAGACTGAAAAGTAAAAGCCAGCTTAAACTGTTTTATTAACTCCTGGATGGTCACTTGTTTCGTGGAAAAAGTTTGTTTTGAAGAGAGACGCAGAATGGGTATACTTCATGAGAAACTCGTTTCAGGAGCGAGAAACCTTTATATCTATTTTATTAACACGTTGTACATATTCGTAGTATTGATAGCTTAGATCAAAACAACTCCATTTATGGAAGCTCTTGCCATTTTCGATATGTGTGGTGTTGATACTAATTATATAGCTGCAACTGAATGAAGTGCAACCTGGGATACTGTCATTGCTCGAACAAGTAAAATTTTTCCATTGCGAGTGAGTTTTCTGTTCAGTGAATTGTTTAGGAGCGATTATTGCGCATGTTTCATCCGGTGAAGGCGGGATATTCACGCCCGAAAAAACCTCTACTTTGTTCCCAGATTTGAAGGAAGTTTTGACGAACGTTAGAAAATCCCCCCTCTTACTGTTGGCTCTTTAACATTGCCCGACCACAGTGTCCCAACTCAGGGAACCGGAATGGTTGCCCGCGCGTAACCGTGGTTAAGTGGTGTCGTCATGCGACGGTCGCAAATGCGCTTTCTTTGTTGCTGACCGTGCAAGTAACCTGGTGGCAAGCGTCACGTGGAAACAAAACCGTTCGTATTCTCTCGGTAATATTTCAACCTCTTCAAATCAAAGATGATTACAATGCTTTAAATAGAATTTTGATACTTTTATTAAGGATTTCTATTGAAGTAATGACTTCTTTGCGCCATTATGTCATATTGCGTTTAGCACTTGCTGACACCCACCCAGAATGACAGGACGGAATGATTGTCGCAAATTTGCTGATGTTGCAACAATAGAGTGCTATTATGTCTTGACTCTTTAAGGGTCCTTCTACAGTTGTGCTTTGTCACGAGGGACTTGCCCCTTGTTCTATGTAAGCATTTCAGCGTTTCGTGCTGGCTAATGTCGCAAACCCGAATATCTGTTGTGCCTATCACTTCGCACGTGCATTACACTGCGCAATGCCAACTCGGTGATTACGAAAAAACATTTGTGTTTTAACTTGGCTTAAGCACGCAACTACAGAAGTAATAATTATAAACCTCTGCAGGTTTCTGTGGTCTTTGTGTGCAAACGACGTCGTCGTTAGCATGGTCTCATTGGTCTGCTTACGACTCCGGATGTGACTCAAAGATCGGAAATGTGGTAATGCATGTAAAATAGACCTTCATTAACAATGGTGACTTCGCATGGATGTGTAGGCAAACATATTAATATCTGCTTTCACAGAAAATATACGATTTGGGTGAAAAACACCAACAATTGCGAGTTTGTGCGGGCGACTTGTTAATTCAGTCTATCATATCAGCTTGTACGGTCATAGCAAGTCATGTTCGTCTGCGGGGCTCTTCCAAGCGCGCAAACCTCGTGTTATTCATTGTTTACTCAGCTTTTATGTCAGAGAAACTCCTAGTTGAAGCTTGGCACATTACAATAAAAGTTTCTAACTACTGTTACTTTTGTACGTGCAAAAATTTGCTAGAAAAATTATGTAAGCGTTGTTGTTGCAATCAATCAGGAAACGGGATCGGTGAAGCAAGCGATGACGTCTTTGCCCACGGGTTGAGGAAATCAACGCTTGTTGGGGGATTCCTAAGCATTTCGGTTCACTGAATGGGATGTATTTGCCCGGAATTTCGAAAACACGGAAAATGTGGCAATTGAACGCCTGAAAAACGCGCGCAGTCTACTGGCCACAAAAACGTAAACACTGGGAAACATTTTGGCGACAAAAATTTCAAGTCGCAGTTAACAGGATTCATTTTTCTAAGAACGGAAATGTATTAAGAATTAGTGAAGGCGTGCGAGAAATAATCGAGTGATGCGTCTTGTTTTGTTGACAACGAAAATATGGCCCTCTGGTGATAAACGCTTATCCTACAAGACTTTGACCACATTGCCACATTGTACTTAGTGTGTCACGTAGAAACAAAAGCATTTAGATTAGATTTTGACATTGCTTGCTAGCACTTCGTCCATATCGTTTTTAATTTAGTATTTATATTTATACTCGACAAGGAAACAATGCGAAAATGCGAAATGATGCCATGCATTCGTGCGGTCTGACTTCCATTATGAAAGATAACACTTGATTTCAATGACTCAGCATGCTTTCAGTTTGTTTGAAACTTCAACAAAAATGCTGACAATAGTTGTTTATTAATATCCATCAAAGCACATCGTCGCGTTTTTTAAAGAAAAACATGCAAGGCCAACCATAGTTGCTTGCGGACATGAGCAGTTCACCCGTAATCTACGCGAGTAACGATACTTCTAACTTCGATATTAAATGCGCACACTCCTCTTTTAACTTACCCTGCATGTTGCTTGTCTGAAGAACCCCGTGGCTTTAGGGTCAAGCTTGTAACTTAATACCATCGCATTATTTCATAATCTCTGTCAGTCACTCACTGCGTGCTATTTTGAAACTACTGAGCATTTCAAAGGTAATCATAATTTCATTAATTTGGACGACGCGCACAGTGAAAGACGCGCGAAGTAAGAGAGTATTTTGAGATACGTGTAAAGCATATACTTTACCTCTCACTTCTCTTTCGCAATGAGAAATACTAAATTTAATGCGTTGAAACATAAATACCATGGCAAACAGAGGGTTTTGTTTGTTATTGTCATTGGAACAGCTTGTTGTGATCCTTACGATCAAAACTAGTTTGTTTGAGATAGTTTGTGAAGCTAAGCGACCTTTGGGTATTCTCACTCTGCCTACATAGAATAACAAAGTTTGCTTCTCCAGAGTTGCCACTTGAACAATGAAAGCTCATCATGCAAGTTCAAAGACTCTTGGCTCATGGAATTTTCGAACAGGGTTGGCAAGGCGTCGTACAGAGTATTGCCAGTGGTATTGCCACACCTTCCTTATATGGAATACGCATCTTGAAACACAATATGCCTAGCCCTTTGACGCAAAACAACCGTAGATGTGTTTTAAGTAGATCAAAGATTACAAAATCACTGGTAAACGTAACATCTAGACGAAACTTGAAACACGGCGAACCCACTGGGTACAGATAAGCCGATTTTTAGCGACTTTTTCAGGACCTTTTTTGCGATATTTAATCTCGCACGCCAAGAATCTACTTCCGTTCCTTATCGCATGAGTCACGTGATCACTTAATTAGCGTCGCCATGGCAATGTCAGTGACATCTGCATTAGATAATAGATAAAATTGACACACCTCCCCCGAGAGGCCAACTCGTTTGTGTATATATACCACTTGGCGAAGTGTTCACAGACCAGCAAAGGAGCAGCAACCTTATTGGCGGGAGATTCCCAAAGGAATACACATAAAAACGAAACGTGAAAAGGCTTCTTAAAGAACAATTACAACACAACATGTCGACAGCGTTAGTTTCAGCGTTTTATGAAATGGACGATGTTCTTTTAAAGGTTTGTATTCGCTTGAGCATGATTTGTTCGAAATCTTACATTTAAACTCGTAATCCTTCGAGGATTGTTTTGAACTTATGTGAAGAACAAAGGCCTGTTCCTTTAAGAATTGTTTTTGAATTTATACGAAGTAATATTCCCTTGCGAATTGCTTTGAGAAAGTCGCATTCCGTTGGGAATTGTTTTGAATTCATATTATAATAACCGTCGTCGCGTGATTCCCGATATTAACTACATAGCTGCAATCGTTGCTTTTGTTTTCAAAGTACAACGAGCGATAGAACAATGCGCAATAGAGTGTTTAATATACTAACTTTTGGTTTGCGTTTTAGAACAAGTTGATGTCGCTTGAGATCAAGACACGAGGGGATAAAAGAATAGTCGGGTCTCTGCCGAGAAGGCATTCTACGAACGGTGTCGGACAAACACCAACGAATCTTATAACACTAAGCGATCCTATGTTAGTAAACAGGCCAGCGAGAGATCGTGCTTTTAGCGCCGTATCGTCAGCAGAAGAGGAAAGACGCCGAAATAACATCGCCAACTCAAGTCGCTATAAGACTGAGCTTTGTAGGCCTTTTGAGGAGAATGGAACATGTAAATATGGAGACAAGTGCCAGTTCGCTCACGGGTTTCATGAACTGAGACAGCTGACTCGTCATCCTAAATACAAAACAGAATTATGTAGAACATTTCATACGATTGGCTTCTGTCCGTACGGACCGCGTTGTCATTTCATTCACAACGCTGAAGAGAAACGCATTCCCTTGGAAAGAAGCCACAGTTTGAACACTCCTTTGTCTCCCCTATCGACTGGTAGTCCTCCTTCGCCTGTCTTTGAATCACCTTTGTCCCTTTCCCCTTCCACACCATTTCTTGACGACAGTCCCTTGGGAAGTCCATTGCAAATCTCTGGTTCGCCACCGGCTAACAATGTGAGTAACAATGTTTTCACTTTTCCCTCGAGGGATATCGTCGCTTCGAACCCAATTCAAATTCGTTCGTCCGTTTATTCGACCGCGAAGGAAGAAAAGTATCAATTGGAAGCCTTTCGCAACTCGAGTTCGAGCGACGATTTGTCTAGTTCTGGGTCCCCAGGGTCGGATGGTTCGGACCAAGGTCTAAATAGTCCACGACGGCTTCCCGTATTCAATAACCTAGCGCACTAGTTTTGTCGCGCTCAACATCAAACGACAACACGAAATAAAGCACGGTTCCTTTTGTATATGAACGGCAGTATTAAGCTAGTACATTCTAATTTATTGTTGAAATTGTTTGCCGTATATATTATGGGCTAGAAAAGATTTAGCGTTTTTAATATTCATGAACACGCGATTAGTTTATATTGCATTTTAACGTATTAATCACGCCGTCAGACTTCTCTAACTTAAATATTTGCCAGAAAGATTTATGCGTATATTCATTTTGTAGGTTATTTATCAGAATCAAACCAATGCCATGGAGTCTGGCGGAGGATATTACGGTGTAAGACACCATTTCTATTTTTAAGTTGCTTATTTTTTTTGTACCAAGACATGAAACATAGTATTCTATCATTTTGTAATTGTATAGTATTATAATAAGCTGTGAATATGCCTTGCAAACCCGTCCACATTAAGCACACGAGTAAAAATAATTATTATATTATATAAACTGCACAGAAATTTACCGTGAAGGGCTTTAACGCATTACCAATGACCATATTTATATATTATTTATTAAATGGCGATAGTATAGCACTATTTTTGTTAACCTAATTCAGATGACTTCTAGAACTAGAATAAAATAATTTTAATATATTATATTATATATTTGTATATTATTAAGAATAAACTGTTCCGTTAATATTATTATTAAGAAAAAACACCTTGGGAACGAACTATTATATTGTGATCTAAAATATTGACTTTTGTATGAATGAGAAGATTGAAAGAAAATGATAAAAAAAATATGAAACTTTGTGCTCTTTTGTGCTCTTTTTAGTTTAGTTAGTTAATCAACTGGCTAACGTATCAACTTTCTTAAAGAAAAGTTGAAAAGAAAATTGTTATTGTAGTTACCAAAGAAAGTTAAACATGTCTTTGCGCGATAACGCACATATATTTGCGACAATTTTGCAACTTTAATCAACTCACGTTATTTGATATGGGTGTATGAAGTGCCTGTATCAAATGTCGCTGATATTTGAAAATAGTTTGGGGTAATAGGATTTCGTTTCGCCTATTAATTTCGCAGTTGTGAACTGCAGAGAAGAGATAAAAACGTTCTTATTTAGCCACGGTGTTTTGGCTGATTTGAGCACAAGTCACAGCTGAGTTCATTCACGTTATAATTTACAAGAGAAACCATGCATTTCGAATTACTTCGAGTTGTTTTTGTCGCGAGTGAAATCGGTTTAGACTGGCTAACGACAGCCGAAATATTTAGAACACCGAGCGGACATGCTTTAGGTAATCTTTTAACAAAGCATGGACTTTTCTCGCTTTTCAGAAACTCATGTTAGGGTTTGTTATTTTGCTTGTGGCTGTGTGCGTTTCGTAATGTTATTTTCGTGCAACAAACACTGACTGGGGCTTATTGGTAACTTTCATTCGTGAGTATTTGCGCTAAATTTTGCTATAAGGAGGCTTAAACTTTCTCAAGTCTCTTATAGTAATATAAGGAGTCTAAAGCTTTGAGAATTCTTACAAAAAGCTCTCATCTTGGTTGTTTCATAAAGACGCACGCCATGCTACATATTTGCTTGCAACACATAAGCGTTTCTTATGACGTTAACGACGATATGTGATTTCCTTTTCCCCAGGGGATTTCTGGGCTTCGACCACAGCTAGTGTTTCGTCTTCGCACGAAAGGAAAACAATATAAAATCGGTTTGAAAAGAAACTAGTTCGTGTAGTGATACTAATATCACAATATTAGTTTAAGAACATCTTTCTTTGTTGATTTGTCAAAAACACTCGGGCGGACGGAACAATCCTTGAATGCAGATCAGATGACTTAGTAATATAAGCTGACGCCAGCGGCCGAATTCGAACATTAGAATAATTTGCGAGTAATCAGTTATGTTCAAAAACAGAAGTCCTGTATGAAAGCATCTCGCTATCAACATAAAATTATCTCCCAACAAAACTACAGTCTTACAAAATAGTATTCCATCAGGAACTGTTCGGAAAAAGGTTCTTTGTAGTAAAATTTTAGAATGCCTTCCGAGGGAAAGCACACAAAGTGTTTTGTTGAAAAAGTGCACTTTCATGGTAAAACGTTTTCAGTAATCTTCAACGCGGCTCGCTTGCTGCCTGAAAACAGTTCGGCTCGAAAGGCTCTATTCATAGCTTACTTTGCAATATGCAGCTGTGACTGAGTATAAATTTATTCACTTGATTGACTTATTGTATATTGAGTCGACCCGCCATTGTAAAGAATCGCGTAATACAACATGTTTTGTCTACAGCGGAACTGTAAAGATACGACGGTTACGACCTCAGCGAGTATGAAAGTACAAATGCAATGGTTTTAGAATGATATATTATAATCTGGATAGTTTAACAATTTCATTTTTCTAAATAGCAACGAATTACCTCGTTGGCAAAATTGGCACTCATTATAAAGTTATTATGAACATAAAGCCAGAGAATATTTGGGCCCCAACAATGTTTCATGACCCTAGAGTGGTGTCAACGAATAATTCAATGAATTTTTTGACTAAGAAGATTAATAAACCTTTTTCCGAGTAGAAAAGCTGTGAAAGTATGATTAAAATTGCGCGAGGTATCGCCTATTGTTACATAAAGTTGTTGTTTTTTTCAATTTCTGAATGCGTGCTTGATTTTGAGTGATATTCGTTTATGAATGTTCGAAGGCTAGCACATAAGTGTCAAGCTATTTTAAATTATCAATACAGTATGCATTCTTTGCACTTCACCGCACAGAGCCAAAGTTCAAGAGATTTTTTTACTATAACGAAAACATCTTTGCTTGGTACCCTTAAAGTAGTGTAAAAAGTCATAAATATCGCATGCATGCAACGGAATGTCTTTCTAATTACGCGAGTGAAATTATTGTTTCCCATCGATAGCACAGGTGAAATTGCAAGTTGTATACACGTTGTAATTTGTAAATCATCTAGGCCTTATTACCAAATTGTATTGAAGGCGTTAGAAGTGTCCGTGGGCAGAATTTGCGTTGAATTAGAGGACGAAATCCATCTGGGGCTTTTCACACAAAAGTTTTTTAACCTTTACACAAGTGTGCGCCTAGGTTTACGTAATCTAACTTTGATTGAGCCAGAGCAGGAATAAGCTGTCGGTTAATGCCGTGTTATTGAGGTTGAAAATGCTTGCAAAAGGTTAAGTATGCATGAAACCGCATATCCGAGTGAGAATATGTTATCTCTCCATCTGGCTGAACTGCGGAGAAGCATTCTTGTACGAAAATAACAAACATGTGTGCTCGACGTTGCCAGATTGCTTGCAAAGAAATTTGCTGTTTGTGCAAGTGGCAAGAGCAATATTTATCCAGCGATGATTTCAACTTGGATTTACCAAGCAGACGTAGGGTAACTTGAGACGCGACGCATTCTCAGGAAGAACGGAGGCTAATTTTGTTCCTTTTCAAAGTACGGTCAGAGCGGCACAGGTCTCGCTGCGCTATGTTTCACGCTCATTCTCTGACCCATAGTTTTCATTCCTCTTCAGTCAAGCATAGCTAGATTCGACTTTGTTTTTCTAAATAATTCTGCTTGAAATCTAAACCCCCAGCTGATGTTTGTGTATCAACAGGAAACTCTTAGCTTTTGGAGTAAATTATATCATTTGAATAAAGAGCGAGTCGAAATTGTTACAACTAATGCAAAAGTAAACTGTGTTGCAATTCGCACCAATTACAAAAGTTAGAACGCTCGTTTTGAATGTTTCTTTTAGGTAGCTAAGCTTACAGGGAAAAGAATTATGATGGATTATGATCAAATTTACACGCTTATACATCCACAAGAAACAAGAAAATCACAGTTGCTCATACTTGACTGTAGCATATGTTTTCACCATATCATATCCTGTTGAAGAAAGCTAGCTATGTGTAATACTGCAATGGTTTAGTTAAAGTTGATAACATAAATTTAATTGCAATCTGGAAGCTTTGAAATCTAGCTTCTTTCCAATTCTAGTTAGGTGAATTTCCCGAAGACATGATGTAGGTCTCCAATCAGATCATGTTGATGGAGTAACTTAATTCGAGTTTTTATCAGCTCAAAATCTGAAATACAATTGGATTTCATCATCATTCACAATTGCCTGTCATTGTTAGAGAACTGTGTTGAAAAAATAAAAACAAGTAACCTAAAAAACTAGTTTATTTGACACGATGATAATTCTCCAGAAGTGTTCATGCAAAGTGTTTTGCTTCTGGCAAATATTGCTTAATTGATCCGCGATTTTACGTGAATTGTCATTCTGGCATTCTGCCGAATTAATTTTTGCTCAAATCTCTGTTATATAACAGAGAACAAGGGTATCGATTGTTGTTTAGGAATTTTCGTTCTTAAAAAACAAAGTCATTAATAACTTTTTTTGGTATACAGCGCACGTTTCGTTACATTGTTACAGTTCAACCGAAACAAGTGCGGAACTGCCAAACACGAAAAGTAGTTAACTATTTTCTGCAAATATATTTACTTTTTGGCGAGCTGCAAGCATAGGCACTCAGTTTTATTAGGAGTACCCAGTTTCACCGTTTCAATCATTTGTGAGTTCTGCCGACCTCACAGAGAAGCGAGCAAATGGCGATCATATTTAAAATTCCAACCCTTAACCCTTTTGTTTCACTTAAATTTACTACTATAAATAAAATACGTTAAATATGATTTAGCGACTTTTTAATAAACAAGCGAAACTATATTATACGCTCGATTATTCGATTCGATCGAGCCTTGACGTAACAATGTCCAAGTTTCCCTTTCCAGGAGCAATTCAATCGTTTGAAGTTGGACAGAGTGAACGAAATGAGAAGCGATTTTGCCTGCAATAGCAACGACATAGAAGTGGTCACCTATTCAGTTTCAATTTTCATTATGTCGAGATTTTGGCACCGTCTACATAAATTTGACCCCTCACAACTAATTCGCTCTTGGCCGTCACTCTGCAACTTTAATCACGAAATGACAAGTCCTTCGTCGAGTGGCACTGATTCATTGATTCAAGATTTTGATATTTGAGACTGTTTATCATATTGCTAAAGCTGCCTGATACGGGGTTTGAGGATTAGAAATCTTGCTCGTGTAAATAATATTGTACTGGGTTTTACTTGTTCGACGTGTATGCTCTTTAAAATTAGATAAATCCAGTAGATTCTAAATGACAGATTCTACATTTTATGGTTATAAATGTTTTGTATTAAATTAGCACAAATTGAATTAGAATTGTACTGTTACAGGATATAATTAAAATAAAATTAGACTTTGCATGCTCTATTCGTTTTGATTTGACTATGCGTCATGTTTAAATGTGAAATTTTCTGTTATTTTTAAAGTTTTTTCATCGGTAGTCGCACTTGACGTCTGGGCACTGACCACAAGATTTTTCAAAATTTTAAGAAACCACATCTTTACGGTAGTGTGTTTTCCTTTAGAAAGTACAATTAATTGTCTGGCAATTCGTCTTAAGCCACAAGTACCATTTATGGGGAGTGAAATCAGACTGGTATGTTAAACAATGGGAGTATACTGTATGATTTGAACTTTGATGTGGGTTTAAAATCAGTGGGAGGAATTGACATTTTGCCAATAATAAGTATTTTGTCGATTTTGTTGTCACATTGTTTGATGTGCTTGACTCTTTATGTATAATATGCTATGAAGTAAAATCACCTGGCATCTAGCGTTAGCGTTACCCAGAGTGAAAGACTAACGTGGACGTCAAGTTACAATCAGAAGAGAAAGACGCGCTTACTCGTTCGGCTTTGCATTATCGGCTAGGCCGGCTAGCTCTGGTGATTAGAAATTGTAATCATAAGTCGAGATTTACCGACAAAAACTGAAGTTCTTGATATGTCTTCAGGGACGGCCATTCAGATTTTTGAGAGGAGAGAGTGCTTTTTGTGTGCAAGTAGACACGAGTTGTGCAAAATAATTTGTCTACGTCTTTTTGGCATATCTATGTGCAAATAGTCCGCTCGATTTTTTCTAATCATCAGAGATGCCTGCTCGATTTTTTAGATTTTTGCAACAAACTCCTTCATTGAAGTAGTTTGTCATACTTCATGTCATACTAGTAACTACTTTATTGAAGTAGTTACTAGTATGTCTTTTGAAAAACAAACCTTTTTACTTTTGCCCTATAGCTAATTCTCTAACAACGTTTATTGCGAAACGTTTCCTTATTAATTTGTGTACAATACAAGTCGACCAGTGGTTAGCATGCTGGTGATAATAAATTGCGGATGTGTGCATGCATTTATAAACAACATTGTTATGCGGGTTGCTGTGACGTCAATGCGTCGGTGCGCTTCTCAGTGCACTTGCTGACAACAAATTATCCTTGAAAACAGGAATATTGCAATTACCGTTTGAAGATTCTTCTGCAGAGACCATAAAATTCATTATGTTCACGATAACTAGGAATTCTTTTCGAATAAATACCACAAAAATGCACACTAATAAAATGCCTTCGGTTTTTGCATTGGGAATATCGCAAAGTCATGCTGGCGCAGACGAACGCCTTAGAAATCTCAGTTAATAAAGGCGACTTCATTCACAAAAGAACGCAGCCAACGCTTATTGCACTCTGCTTAGAATGTTCACTTCAACACAGCAGTGAAGCAAAATTTCGTTCCGCTATTTGTCACTTTTTGTGCGTCCTATTTCAGCACCCAGCAGGATGTCATGATAGATTAGCAAACGCGTCGATTGACTGAAACGCATGCCTGTGGAACAATTCTTAATTCCCTTACTCGAATTGCTTTGAGGTCGCCGCCCGAAAAAGCAAGATGCATTAGATTTATTATCTTCATTGCTACACAAACGAGCAACGACTAGCGAATTGTTTTTCCAAGCATTTGTTGATTTCCTCGTGTTTGATTTTTTTACGGTCGTGTCCAAACCGATTCGTTTTTTAATCCATTGCAGTTTATCACGTATTTGTTATCGAATCTTTAATCGGGTGACAAAGTCGATAGCAACCAAATGGCGACTTTCTGTCTCACCTAGAGCATTTATTGCTTGTTCGGCGCAATGTGCTTTTCAAATGCGTTAATTACATATTACCTTGCGCGACGTATTATTTACCGAGCGACATTCGTATATTACAATGGAGGATTTCTGTTTTTGACAAAATTTTGATGTAGGCGAGAAGACCGCAATCTATCAACAGCTTAAAAACATCTAGAAATTAGTGAAATGGCGAAGTTTGGTTACCGAAATAGTTTAAAATGTGGAATGTGTAACCTTGCGAAGCCTGCAAGTTTTGTATATTTTTGTATGCACTGAAGAAATGACCATTTTGGGCTCAAGAAGCTTATTTCGACGCGCACCAAAAAGTATACATGCGCAAGGCTATATTTTCCACATCTTACAACATTTCGTTACAAAACTTCGCGATTTTGTTAATTTTGAGATGTTCTTTCCAGCTGAGGTGATAAATTTCCTTCACCTTGCCAAGATCAACATTTAGCCTATCGCTGGAATTGTCCATTGTAGTCGTAAATGAGTCGTAATAAAAGTTGTCACAAAAACGTTTACAGATCGATTCTTTATGTCGTCAAACAGTTTACCCCTAGTAATAGAGTTAGCCAAGTTCATATTTGAGTTCGTTGTTGACCAACTAGGACGCCGGGGCTGAGGTAGCCTGCGCGCAGTCCCAAACTTCCAAAGGAGGTAGGGACTGCGCAACTTCGAGAGAAAGCTTGCTACGCCTGCTTTCCAGATTTTAGGGAAAATAATTTATGCAAGAAATTAATG
>JAODVM010002459.1:0-20932 GCA_025400095.1 Phenganax marumi
ATTTCATTTCGAAGCAATGTACAGCCTCCTACCGTCATGCTTAGCGAGCATTTCTCTATAATGCAAGTTGTCCATTGCGACGAAAAGTACATGAAGATGCAGAAAACCTTCGTTTTGACTTCACCAGTTTCTATTTGAACAAATTTATTAAAAGACGCTTTACTCTGCAGGGGCCAGTTGTTCAAAGTTAGGTTAGCAGTTAACCTAGGTTTAAATTTATCCCACCGTTTTTATATCCCCGTGTTGAAGCACTATTTATTTTTTGAAAATTTGAGGGATCAAACTACCCATTAAGAGAAACATTTTGAGCAAAAAACTTTTCAAAATTTATCTTGCACCAGTTTCAAATTGTGGTTGAACTAACCCAGGGTTAAGCTAACCCAGCTTTGAACAACCGGACCCAGGAAATTTATTCAGTGACCGAGAGAGTGCACAAACTGCCGAATTTTTTTTTGCTTCTTGATCTTCGAACCAAAGCGTACGTTTGAGGACATCACCTGGCTCTACCCTAATTAGTTTGACATGTTTTCAAGATTTTCAACGTAAGTGTACTCAAGCAAGTCTGAGACATTCGCTTTAGCTATTTATGATTCAGTTGACATGTTGCCATTACGTGAGCTTGGTTCTTTCAAACCGTCGGAACAAATAGAACAATTAAAGGTTTCACTTCATCTACGACTTCCTGAAAGCGACCGGCGTCGCTGCCATGAAATTTTTGGTCCAGTAACAAACCATCCTCTTTTTTAGAGCTCACAAAACTTGCACTTTGCATTTCATCGCAAGAATTGGTGAAGAGCTCATTAAACCTGTCCACAGTGACCTGTAAAGTTTCCCTAGTAAATAGTATGGACAAAGACCAAAGGGGGAGGCGCGAAACAGCATGAGTCAACCTTATTCTTAGATAGTTTGAGTAAAAACGGAGTAGGGACTGTGGAACCAAACTCATTGAAGAAGCAGTCTGAAAACTTGGAAATATGAAAGCTCGGATAAGCTGTTGCGATTCTATGAATGCAAAATCCCTGACCAAGATATAGAGAGTTCAAATACAAAATGTGCCAAATGTGCTCATCATTTCTCAGAATAATTTTGTAATACAAAATGATACTCCAGAACTCCGCGCTCCAGTTTCCGCGCAGCTAAGTCCATTCTTAACCTATATATATCAATGGTAATCAATGACCTCTCAACTGTATCCGAGTAATCCGAACTTGCCTTGCTCAAACAATACAAGCTGTCGGAAGAGAAACATGGACAACATGAAGCTCTTTATAATTTTCCTACAAGGATTTGCGTTCGTGATTCAAACTTATGCTAGCGTGGAATACTTCTATCCTCCTGTAATTTGGCAAAAGGATAACTGTCCGTAAGTGTCGTAATATCGTGGGGAGTAGAAACAATTACAGTTAGATGTATAGTACATATCGTGGTTTCAGTAAGCTTCGCAAGGCAACGAATATGGCAGTCAAATGCACAAGTCTATTCGCTTGCAAGAGCTAGCAAATCAAACTCATCGCTCGCTTAGGTGTTTTTCAACGCATACAAGATTACAAGATGTATAGCTGGGTTTCAGTAAGCCCCACAGCGCAGCGAGTGGTGCGCGTCAAATTCACAAGTTCATACTCTTATAAGAGCAAGCGAATTAGACTTATTCTCTCTTGTTTATGTGTTTTTCATCACTTAGAAGACAACTGCACGTATAGCTGCGTTTCGGTAAGCGTAACAGGGCGGCGAATGGAAGACAAATGCAGTCGTTAAACATCTTATGTGATACGATAGAATTTGCAACGTGCGATGAAACATAATATCGTGCTGAATTATAAGGCGTATTTTAGATTAATACAGTAGGATTGTTAATTTGTTATATCCTCGGAATGATCCTTTGTATTTTAGCCAAACGATGAACTAGTCGTACAGGTACATGCATGGTGCATGCATTAGCCTTTACATTTTCATGAAATCTTAAAATCACGTCAGGTGTATCTGCGCTCCAGTGGCAACCTATTGCGGTCACCAGTGATCGATAAGCAAATATTCAAGACCTATATGTCTTGACGATCACGTATTTGCCCAACAATTCCGGGGTGTATAGTATGCATGTTGACACAATAGCTAGTAAAACAACAATCGATATTTTGACTTTCATGCAGATATTAAAACAAGTTGGCGCTCTGTAACCTTCTATATCAGTAAACCTTTGCTTTTAGTTAGAGTAAACTTTAAACTGTTGGTCACATTTTGCTGCCCCTTGAGGCTTACTGAAACGCAGCTATACGTGTGGTAGTCTTGTACGCGGTAAAAAACGCATAAACACATGAGAATACAATTGATTTGCTAGCTCTTATGAGGATATAGACTTCTGAATTTGACTATTATTCGCTGCCCATTGAGGCTTACTGATGAAACCCAGCTGCAGACGTGTGGGTAGTACTGCAAAACGCATAAACAAGTGAAAATAAGTTTGATTCACTTGATTGCTTATACGGAGGTATAACTTTCTGAGTTTGATCACCATTCGGTACTTCTGCGAAAGCATTTTCAGCTGAAACAGCCATGGACCATTGAGCGGGGGTCACAGGTCGTTCTTTCGCTTTTAATTTGATTCCCAAAACATACGAACAATAGTTCAGATAAGCGACGATGGCCCCGCCTTTGCGGTTTACTAACTAAAAACATCTGGTAGCCTGCCGCCAGACAAATGTACAATATATTGAACATCGTAGCTAGGCGCATCACGATGAAAGCGAGACAATTGCATAGCGCTTTTAAACAAAGGTCATTTATTCGAGGCTTTAATGCACATTGAACGATTGAAAAGTTATCTATAAGAAGACTCTTAGACCTTTATCAACGTCAGAGTCAAAGAGTCTAAGTGCGCATCATTATCAAGTGCCATTGAAAATATTGTAGCTAGGAAGATTGACTCTAAAAGCGTTTATACTTGAAAATAAAGAAAAACAGAAAACATAATTACTGAATATAGGAAATTATTAATGTACAATTAATGTATAATATGCATGTTTTGCGGTAAAAATGGTCAGTAAAGCCGGTTTAATCACCAGCCGGAATTTTCCTTGCGGAAAAGAAGTCTACCAAACTGATTGGCTAGTAATATATTTCGATGCGACACGAACCAATCACGTTGCTAGATTATTGAACGATCACAGATGGTCCGCAGCTTGCATAGCTTACATGCAGCAGTCTTGTATGCGGTAAAAACATAAACGAGTGAGAATAAGTTTGATTTGCTAGTTACTACACTGCTCTTAACTTCTGAATTTCACCACCAGTAGCTGTGATCTCCATTTGAAATAGTTATAGATAGATGAATGGTTATTGTGATATGATCATTCTCAAAGCGCTCTGCATCTTCAAACTTCTATGTTTCCCCAAAATATTGAGGGGCTGCGCAAAATTAAATCCCTGTTCATATAATCACGGTACATTAATGAAATACTGCATTGCTGAAAATAAAACTGAAAAAATAAAAATGAAAAAATAAAAAAAAGATGAAATACTGCATTACTGGTATTTTGCACTAACGTTTCACTATTATTATGACTCTGCCAACAATGAAAACAGTCTCTACCGTGTTTGAAAAACGAGGCGCCATCCGCGTTTTCTTTACGCACTTGGAGGGCTCTAACGGTGGTATTAAACCGCTTTCAAGTTTACTCTGTTGCTTGTCAAATGAACTAGTATTTAAAGACAAAACGAGCGAGAAACCATGAACATTTGTTGTCTTGTATTGTCTTGGTTCCAATTAAGGCCGGAATATATGGTGTTGATATTCTGTAAGATTCTACGAAGCGAGCTCAACGACGCGACTGTGAATATTGGATTTATTTCATGTTCAAAATGCTGTTTATAAAATGAAATACTGCATTACTGATATTCACAGTAACGTTGCAGTGTTATTATGACTCTGCCAACATTTGAAATAGTCTATACGGTGTTTGAAGAAATTTATGTATCGCGTCCTAATTCTAGTTCTGATAAGGGCGACGTGATTTTTGAGAACTTGTGAACTTTTGAACCCGAGACCAACCACAATTTTTTTATTCGGAATTTCAGGAAAAGTTTCCTTATGTTATGTTAGATTCGTGAGGTAGACTGCTGTAACAACACAAATGTACTATTCAGGGTTTGCGGTTTCCTGTTAAAGGTCCCTAATATTGAGTTTAAGAACCATAAATGAACTCTTCCTGTAAGCGATGAATGTATAAACGCCAGCTAAGAATAAACTTGTCAATGCTTATTCATAGCATCTGAGGTTAATTTACAGCGATTCTTTCAAGAATTTCAAAACATGTTTCATTATTTGAAATGTCATTAAGCATTTATGGCAAAATAAGCGACTATTACGGATAAGTAGTATAGGAAATACCAACTGATGCATTTAAGATATTACGCAGTATTATGTAAACGGAGCTTAAAGACCATCTTTGTACTCAAGCAAAACTTACTCTATCTACAACCACAAGAAAAGTTGTTCATATTAAGCTTTTTAATAATGACGTGTTTTTCCTGTTTTATGCTTGAAAATTGCAAAAGTTTTAAAGGATTTAAAATGTACGTGCGCGTGAAGCACGCAATATGTAGTGGAAACAGTTTGAAGCGGAAATATTTCGTAGGTGGCACCAGTTGTTGACAATCTACGGTTTATATTGTCCCAATCAATTTCCGATTCGCTTGCCAGGTGGCGTTGATTTATAATACTGCGTTAATACTATCAGTGATATACCAATTTTGGTATAGAAATAATGGTTGTGCAACGATTTTTAGGTGACTCGTTTTTCGTACATTATATTTAGTAAAACCAGTTACAATAATACCATACATGGTAGATACAGGTCACCGAAAACACCAGACATTAAACAGAAACTATTGTATAAGCTATGCGCAAAACATGGGATTATGCAGTTTTGTGCACTGTATATTACCAAAAGAGGTTAGAACATCAAGCAATGTTTACTTTTTATGTTGATTATGGATTTGTCTTTCACAGATAATATACAAATAAGTAGCTCGCCCGAGGCAATTAGCAGAAAGAGCTATATTTATTTTGCTAAAATTATCAATAAATTTCTTTCTGAGGTCAGTGAACTTCAACATGAATTTTCTCCAATAGACACACATTTTGAGCTTGCTATACTGACCAAATTAACAATAACGTCTATTTAGACCGGAGTACTTTTAGCTGGTTTTGTTATTTTAACGCCATTTTGTTGCTATCTTTCCGACGGCATTTTGTTTCTCGATTTCGACCCCACTTCTATTCAAAGGGTTTCATGAAGTCCACCGAGCGATTACATTTTTCTCATAAATATGAACAAAATATATACGCTTACGTGCTTTTATATGTTTTGACGCCATTTTGATTAATGTTGAGTTTGAGCGAAGTACTATTTTGTCACTATAATATATGAACTTCCCACGATAAATACACGTACATTTTAAACTTGCTTAAGGCAACGAAATAACAGTAAATCCTTAATTCGTACCGAATCCTTTTGTTTGTTTTATGCTTTGACGCTATTTGGCAAGAGAATTACGATTTTGTCTCATTACATACGAACAAAAAATGAACTTACTTTCGACAATAAATAGAAGGATATTTTAATGGAAGTAACATTGAACTTTTATTTCCAACCAAAAGGTTTCTTCTGTACTTGTCTTTAAAGTTTGAAGTCATTTGTTTTAAATTTTGACGCCATTTTGAATTCAAAAGTTGAAGTACGTCATGTCAGAATGTGCAAAAAGGTCTCAGAATATATCTGGCCAATCAGAGCGCTTCCTGCTGGTGGGAATCAAAAGTGAAACTCAAGGCGGTTGGATATCCATTCATTCCTGCAGTTTCACAACCAATGAAAACAGTTCAGGTTGACTAGTTCACGACAAGCAAGTTGGTTTTTTTTAATAATATTAATTTAAGTACGTTTAGACGTTAAATTCTGGAGAAACGGATTTTTTATTGAATTCGACGGAAATTGTGACGTCGAAAACCGAATAGGGGCCACTGGCAAACTGTGTGATACCAGGTGATACCATCTGCTGTCCTTCAACAATGAAAAGAAACCCAGCTATATTCTTGACGCCTACTGTTACCATGCTACCTCACGCAAACAAACATTCGCCCATGCTTCTTTGTTTTAATTGATCAATGTGCACCCCATCAAGTTTACGATTGCGTTTCATGCTTAATTTTTCCAACATTTTCCTTGTTAACCATTTGTTCTACTGCTAAACACAAAAGCAATCTTACTAAAGACTTCACGCTCTTTTCAATTGGGTTTTTATTTTTGGAAAGAGCGCATTAGCATATAAACATTGTCCTTCGTCTAGTTTACGTTCGAAAACATTTTCATTTTAATGAAACTATTACGGAACTACTGTTGTCCATTTTCTGCCGAACTTCCGGCGAACTGAAGTCGCCTAATTTTATGCGAATTCATGTATTCTTACTCTAACAAAGTTCGGCTTAAAATAAGTCTGAAACACTGGCTAGGATTTAGATTATAACTCAGACTATAGGTTTTCTTTCGACGTCGAAACCCTTTGATTAAGTCGTTAACACATTTCACTTTTTAACCTCATTGTAAAATGATCAACACATGCTACATTTATCAATCTACCTTGCTAAGAACATTAAAAAAATTCGTTGTCTCATGCGGAACTTGAACCCAAATCTTCGGATTATATCAGAATGAAAGCCTATTATCATTTGGCACGAGTCATACAAAGTAGTGGTGTATGATTCCCACAGGAAATTATTCGCAAGAAGATTATAACGAATAATTGTGGAACTTGGTTTAAATCAATAATCCACTTGAAATGTTGACGCACCATAAATGTCGGTTTGTGGGAAAACTTGGACGTAGATGTTGTTTTTTTCGTTTTGATCTTTTAAGAACATTTAAGGTTCTATCAGCATTGAGAAATGCCAGCACGCAAAGAGGATAAATGATGCAGTTTCGAGTCTTTAATGCACATGTACACCCTCGAAGCCAGTTTTGAAATTCACCTTCATTCTTTAATTTGACGTCATTTGATTTTAAGGACGAAGGGGCTAATTATAAGTAGTGTTGAACCGAACATGGCGAATTCTTCATCACGTAATACAAAAATCTAAAACATTTTTAAACTTCGTAGGGCAAAATTTTATGCGTTTTACAACATTTTGCGAACAAAGCTTGCAATTTTACTAATTTTAAGATACTCTTTCAAACTGTGGTGATAGATTTCCTTCCCTCTGGCTCGGATCAAAAATTTGGATCTACAGCAGGAATCACCCTTTATCGCGGAGTTCATAGTTTTCAATCAGCGCGCGCTTTTTTAAAATAATCTGCGTTTTAGATTCTCAAAATTGAAAGGCATCAAAGACAAGAACGTTACCAAAGAATTTTTTATAAAAGTCTTACCTTACACTGCTATGAATATTATCTGTCCAAACGAGCTCGCCCAGAACACTTGGGGAACACATGCTATCCCATCCTATGAGTATCTTTACGAGAATCTGTGGCACGTGAACAAAGAAAGCTACGATAAATGTGAGGTATGAAAAGAAATGAAAATTTAAATATTTGAAGATTTGATGCAAAACTCAGGAACAACTCGCGAAAAAAAACTTAAAAGAATTTTCAATACCTCAAAACTGGACAAAAAATTACTGGCAGTTCAAAAGATATTCAAAAGACAATAGTATCTTAAATACCAGGCAGTTGAAAGGTACCAGTTGCTGGAAATATTTTCAAGGTACAAGTATCTTGAGATATTTTCAAGGTGCTATATAGCAGTGAATATTTTGAAGCTACAAGAATACCGAAAATTATACAAGGTACTATTGTTTTTGAGAATATTTTCGAAGTACTAGCTAGTTGTTGGAATTGAAAATATTTCCAAGGTACTAATGCATGTATGGAACTACTTTCAACGTACTGGTATAGAATATTTCAAAGTGCTACAGCAGTTCCAAATATTTTACTGGTGCAAGACTCTTGCAAATTTTAAGACACTATTATTTTTTTAAAGAACATTTTCAAATCACTAGGAGTTGTGAATATTTTTAATGTACTAGTAGTTGGAAATATTCTCAAGTTACCGGCTGTTTGAAATATTTTTAAAGTACTATGACGGTTTAAATTTCATAATGGATGAGTTGTAGAAGTCGATTCAAACAGTCGACCTCGGACTTAAATCGGATTTCAAAGTCCTCGAGCATTGAAAGAGCTCACCTACTCAAACCAATGTAGGACTTTCAAATCCTATTAAAGCCTTCACTCGAGTATTTCAACCATCAAATAAATAACCGTACACCACCTTCACAAAATTATTTTATACTATTCGACAGGTCAACAAAGATGGCAAACTACTTTTGGTCTGCAATGAGCCTAGACGACTGAAACGATTACAATTTTCATTCCATCCTATCTATTCACAAGTGGAACCAAGATTCATCCCAGGAAAACATTACTACTTTTTAAGTAAGATTTTTACTCTGTCTATCACCAGACGATGTTACTCAGTCCAATACCAGATGATTTTACTTTGTCCAACATCAAATGATTGTACTGTCTAACACCAGAGATTTTACTCTGTCTAACACCAGATGATTTTACTCTGCCCAACACCCGACACTTTTACTGCACCTAGATCTGGCGATTTATTCTCTGTTTAACACAAGACAATTCTGCAGTCTACAACCAAACGATTTGTCTAATCATGGAAAAAACACAGATTCCAATTGCTTTAAATTTTCCATATCATTCTATTGATTTCAGCTACAAGTCGTGGAGTAATCTCGGAACTTACCACAAGAAGAAAAGGCGGACTATACAGTCACTGTGTAGACTATCACCTAAAGCTTCACATCTATGTTTGTGACCCTAGAGTTGGTAAGAGACAAAGTATTAGTTTGTTGTATGAGAAGAGGGCCTTAAGACTTTTTCCACTGCAGCCGTTTTTCCCGCGCGCGCAGAGCGGATGTATTTAAATGCAAGGTTTATAAACTTTTATTTACTACAGTGCATGTTTAAAATGTCCGCTTTGCCCGCGCGGGCGGAGCGCTTATTGTTAAACCTAAGTTTGTAACAATTATTTTGCTGTAGTGCATGCTTGAAATGTATATCCTTTCCTAGTTTGGGGTGTAGCGGATATTTTTAAACTTAAGTTTGTAACTGATATTCTGCTGTTGTGCATGTTCGAAATGCACGCATTGCCCGCGCAGGCAAAGTGAATGCAATGGAAAATGGCATTGACTCTCATCGAAAGAATATCGCCGACCATCGGCGACGTGTCAAATAATTTTGAAATCAACGATTACGATAACCCATTAAATCTGACTGTTGTTAATCTAAATCGAATCTAAACTTCTAAATCCTTAATCCTACAGATGACTGTATTTGGGAGCAACCAATATGTGATCCACCAGCAGAAATTCAACAGCGGATGCTAATGATCGATGGCAAACTACCAGGGCCAACACGACCTGTGGTGACCAGACGAAAGAAACAAACCCGTAAGCCTACTACAAAGACATTTGAGACAACCACGGTGGCACCTCCAACTGATTCACGTCAACAGATTGAAAATTGCAAAGAGAATGAAAGTAAGTTCAAAATCAATGCAAGTGCTTATATCAAGGTCAGGGATTGTACTTATTGATGATACTTAAATAATCAAAAGTAGAATTGTGATACATTTTCTTATCCAAGAACTAATCTTAAATTGGCTAAATGAAGGCCAGGGATTGTAGATAATTATGATCTTTGAATCTATCATTTAAAAGAGAATTGTAATATACCGTCTAATGTAAAAACTAGACTAAAAATGTTGATATCAAGGTCAGGGATTACATAAATTTTTAACATTTGAATAATTTAAAGAAGATTTGCAGAACATTTAATGTTTCTGGAATGATTCGAATGTAATAACTTGTACAAGCCCTAACTTTGATGTATGAACTTCAGCTAAACATATATCTTCGATCCTACTATTTCAGCTTCAGTTCAAATGGTCATGAATTTTGTACTGGGAGGTGTAATCGCGTTTTTGATCGCTGTCATTATTATTCTGTCCTGTGCATTATCGTAAGTATATCAGAACACAATCTTTTTTAAATTTTTACTACCAACGATTCCGGATGCTTTGACCCTGTTTATGTCCTAGTTTCTGTCATTTGGAAGTGCATCAGCTTTGAAAGCTAACTTGGTTCAAAATGGTTTAATGCGACCAATTCTCATTGTTTCTAATTGATACTAGACGAACCAAACTTTAGGAGGATATTGTCGACAAAAAGTGACATGGTCTTATTGCAAAAAAACGTTTGAAATGATTGTTAAAGTATTTTCACTGATTTCCTATGCTCTTCTCAATGCTAAGACGACCTCTTTATCTAAGTCACACACATTGATCAAATATGGATTACTTTTGAGTTTTGTTAATGGTTTGTTAAATTTTCTTTAATATGGAACCGTGTCAATTTTTTATTGTCAAAAAACAGACGACTAAGTCTTCTAAACGATGAAGTCGTTTCCTAATAGAAATACTCCATTTTTGTATTTTCTTTTTGTAGAAGAAGATGTAAAGAATACAATCCGGAGAAAGCGAGTCTACCGCCACTAGTAAGACAACAGAGCAAGCAAACTGTATTATACGAAAGTGTTCCTGTTCAACTGCCACCAGTAAATATGGTGCCAATTGGATCCCCTCAATCAGACTACCTTATCTATGCAAGAACGCCAGACCCAATGCAACATGCTGTTATAAGAACACCGCACCATAACTATGAGACACCTGTGTTTAGATTCCCCGAAGTGCCTAAAGGATCTGAAAGAAGCAGGGCTGGTTCGACTCATGTGAAATCTAGTATTGAACGAGATGATAATATGGATTCTGTGTCAGTGTAATGAGTTACTCCAGATTTGTTCTTCTTTTCGAAGATTTTGTGAAATTTGTGCTTCAAAGTGTGAGTTGGTTCGACCTCGACAATAATGAATTCAGACGTGGAAAGAGAGAATGAACAATGGATTATATATTCGATAGTACAGTAATCGATAATACAATATAGTCAAAGAGTTGGTCTTCTTTTCAAAGATTTTGTGGAATCTGTGCTTCAAAGTGACATTGTTGGACTATAATGAATTTGAGTACAATGAAAAATGGAGAAGACATAAAATGGATTCATTGTCTGTGAAAAAGTTTTCAATCAAAGCTGAGTTTATTAAGTATCTGGGATATTTAGTAAATGTTGTGCTTGGGGTCTCTCAGCGAGGTTTGACGGCTGCTTCGGCTTCAGCGAAATGAAGTGTTGAGCGAGACGACAATATGGAGTCGGTGTCATTTTAATGAAAGATGGCAAAACACTTAGTTGTCTTTTCAAAGATACATTGAGAATTTTGTGCTCATAGTGAATATTGCTTGAAATGAATGAGTTTAAGCGTGAAAAGAAATTGTGAAGAGCGGAAAACACTAAAAATATGGATGCGGTGACTGGAAAAAAATATGGCAGAAGAACTGGTCTTCTTTTCAAACATTTGCGAAGACAATCTTAATGGTGCCTCAGAGTGAGAAATGGTTTAACTGAAATGAATTCAAACGTGAGAAGGGTAAATAAAAAATGGGAGAGGAGAAACTCTGGACTCATTTTACATAACTTTTTCAATGTACATAACTGTTTGTAGGCTCCTTCTCAATCTTACTATGTAAATAGCACAATTTTTGAACTTTGGTGTCTAGGTGCACTATAAATATGTTTATATGGGGAAGAGAATGAATGCCAATTAATGTAAATACAAAATTAAATTATAACCGAGATTCAAATACGTTGTACTAAAACAATCAATACAAGATGATGGTCTGGAAGCTGTACCGAAAGCTATTGTTTTACGTTTCTATTCAGTTTGTGCACTTTTGCGAAAACTTTATTTCATTAACAACTTCGCTTCTTCGTCGACTATACTGCTCACAAATTGCACATGGCAATACAGTCTTTTGTGTAGAAAGAGTAATACTAATGCTAGATATAGGTACAGTTTTACGGGTGGTAAAGTTATGTTACATTTGCATTGCAAATGAACTTACTTTGCACCTGTTTCTCTCTTTCTCGAAAAGATACCGTTTCTCATAAAGCAAACGCGTTGTCGAATATTGGCGCAAAACGCATAGCTTAAACCTACATCTCTATCTACATGTCTATATCTATGTCAGAGAATGTAGCTGCACACTTATAATACCTGACTCATATAAAGAAAAATTGCAAGATATCTTCCGATACAAAAGCTAAAACTTACAGTGTCTAGCTATATCAAGGTCAGGGATTATACATTTTTACACTTTTTGACTAATTAAAGAAGAATAGTAACATCTTTCTCATTGAAACACCAAAACTTAAAGTTTCTATATCAAAGTCAGGGATAGTAAATATTTATAATATTTGAATCATTTAAAGAAGAATTGTAATATACCTTCTGTTGTAAAATTATACAATAAACTGTTTATGTCAAGGTCAGGGATTGTACTTGTATAAAATATTTGAACACTTAAAGAAATGCAATACATCATCTTGCACGAAAATTTCATCTGCATGGTTTCTCCATTGATGGACTTTGCACAAACAACAAAAACAAGAGAATTATCGAAAGCGGCTGGCGATGTTTGCTTAAATGAACGTATGAATATGGAACAGCCTAAGCCTTGGCCCATCAAACACTTGTCATCAAATGTAATTACAAAAATAATGACCCGTTTTATGCGGTTAAATTCATATTCACGCCTAACATTAAATATTTATGCCGATTCTATCCACACACAGACACAGTTGAAAACAAACAAAATTCGAATTTCCATAACATACAAGCGAATAGATACCTAAAAGTACGCAATTTTGTTTCGTGCGCAGAACTGTATGGAACAATATATCTACTGCTTTGTGTCGAAATAACTTTCTTTGAAAAGAATCAGTAAAAATGGTTTGGATTTTGTTCAGCTTAGCGCTGTTACCAAGTAAGCTATCTCCAACTTCTTTTCTTTGTTTGTCTGATCACAATCAACAAAACGCCTAATTCTATGCTATAATGTCCATTTTGTAAAGCAACGCTTTGCTTAAAGGTCACACAAACAAATGAGTTTTCGTTGAGAATTTTTTCGTTCGTGTGTGCGACAAAATTGGTTCTAAAGTTTTTTCCTGGACGGAAGTCTTGTTCAAAATTCAGCCGCGTCAGCTTTTGAGCAAGAAGACCAGCTCGCGCCTACGACTGTCAAGAAAAACTTGTTCGCGATACACACGATTAAGTGAAGTCGTCAAGAGACTTATCAAGGAAAAGTTGTTCGTCGTACACACGAGCAAGTGAATTCGTCAAGAAACTTATCAAAGAAACTTGTTCGTCGTACACACGAGCAAGTGAATTCGTCAAGAAACTTATCAAAGAAAACTTGTTCGTCGTACACACGAGCAAGTGAATTCGTCAAGAAACTTGTCAAGGAAAACTTGTTCGTCGTACACACGAGCAAGTGAACTCGTCAAGAAACTTGTCAAGGAAAACTTGTTCGTCGTACACAAGAGCAAGTGAACTCGTCAAGAAACTTGTCAAGGAACACTTGGAGACTTTATTAAATATAACAAATTGCTATCCACTTCGTTTGCTATAGGTTTGGTAGTACAGGGGCAGCTGGGGCCAGTGAAACTCATGCAATATCTTTTCAATGCAAGTGGATATGACATGAGAGTCATTCCGTCCGCAACTTATGGGCATAATGAACCACTCAATGTCTTAATCGGCTTGTCACTACAACAGATTCAAGATTTGGTGAGTAAAATGCATACATGAAGGTCAGGGATTGTACATCTTTATACTATTTGAATCATGTGAAGACGAGTTGTAATGCATCTTTGTACACAAAAACAAAAATTTAAAGCATCTACAACGAGGTCAGGGATTGTACATATTCATAATACTTGAATCATTTAAAGAACAATTGCAGTATATCTTGCTATGTAATAAGTAAGACTGTATCAAAGTCAGGGGAGGTGTACATAAAATACTTGAATTATTAAAGAACACTTGTAAGGGGTCTTCTTATATTAAAGAACTAGAACTTCCTATTCTATCCAATCTACTATGAAATATATTGCAAATTAAAAAGTATGAGATGACTTCTCTTTTTAGGACGAGAAAAACCAAGTTCTTATTTCTCATATTGTTGAGACTCTGGTAAGATGCAACACTAAACAGAATTTCTAGTCTCCAATCAATTCAAACTTTTTAAATTCTTTCTTTTTTGACTCATGATAATAGGAATGGCGTGACAAGCGACTCACATGGAATCCGGACAACTATAGCGGGATTGAACACGTAAAAGTTGCTTCAACTAAAGTCTGGATGCCTGATGTCGTCTTGTACAATAGGTAACTTACGCTCGATTCAAGTTTCACAGATTAGTTACGATCGCTGAATCTGATATAGACATTCAAAGTTTTACTGTTGCATTAAAGGATATAAGAAGTTTTCATTGAATTATTCAAATGTCATAAATATGTACACTCTTTCACTTTGAAATAGACACTTGAAGTTTTAGTTTTTGCATAAGAAGATATATCACAATTTTTCTATAAATGATTCAAATACTATAAATATGTACAATCCCTGACTTTGATAGAAACATTTGAAGTTTTAGTTTTTGCATGAGAAGATATATTACAATTCTTCTTTAAATTATACAAATATCATCGCTATGCACAATCTTTGACTTCGATAGAAACATTTTTGCATGAGAAGATATACAATTGTTCTTTAAATTATTTACATATTATAAAGATGTAGAATCCCTAACGTTGATATAAACAATTCAAGCTCTAGTTTTGAAAAGAAGATGTGTTACAATTCTTTTCTAAATTACTCGAATATTTTAAAAACGCGCAATCTCTGACCTTGATATAGACTCTTGGAAATAATGAATGATAGAAATACTATTATTATAGTCTAGACGTGGATCAAACCGCTGGACTAAGACGTGGAGATGTCATAGTGAAACACGACGGTCTCGTTTCCTACAGATATTCAAAAATCATGCGAAGTTCTTGTAAAACGACAGTTGAAAATTATCCGTTTGACAAACAAGAATGCAAATTTAAGTTCGGTCCCTGGGCTTTTAATGGCTTCGAGGTTTCCATAAATAGCACAGAGAAGGTGGGAAAAATATTCGATGCAACATCTTAGTCGTTTTATCGTTATGCTATAATGGACGCGTATTCTCGATTGTGACTCATAATTTTTAATTGTTTCATTCTAACTGATCATTGAGATTATCAGTATTCGTTTGAGGGTATACCATGTATATATTGATTATTGCAAAGCTTTCGGTCCGGTTAGCCCGGACCTTCATTATTGCAACTAACTGATGAAGGTCCTGGCTAACGGACCGAAAGCTTTACAAGAATAAATATATACATGGTGTACCCTCAAACGAATACTGATGTTGTTTTCGCCATGCAAAACTACAAGAATCTTATGATTGAGATTAATTGATCGACTTACATTGATCGATTCTATTAAATCAGATTATATTGATCATTAATAATTGGTCAATTCTAATTGATTCATTCCAAACTATTCATTTTAATTGATGAGCCTTACTTGATTGACTTTAGCTGATGGCTTTTATTATTCGATTCTAATTGATCAATTTCAATTGAGCGAACATAATTTGATCGATTCAACTTCGATCGATTCCAATTTGACCTGTTCCAATTGATTAGCTTTCATTCAGATTAGTTTAATTAGTTAGTAACTGATCGAGTTTAATTGATTAATTCTATGTACATCATTTGATCGAATTTAATCAGTTGATACTAACTGATCGATTTAAAAGACTGATGTCAATTGATCCAATTATATATGTAACTGACCAATCATAATTGATTAAGTGTATTTGCAATTGATCGATTCTGATTGCTTGATTCTAATTGATCGAATGTATTTGTAAGTGATCGATTTTAATTGATCGATTATAGTCCATAGCTAATATTATAAAGAAATGCGATTATTTGAGCATCTTAAAAAGAACTGATCAACTGGGAGCAATTCAATAATTCGCCATAAATACGTAAACGAACAGACAAATAAAATGATGTACAATAGATCAAACGACAGTTGAACTAATCGACAAACTACTTGCATTTCAGAGCGGAGACCTTTCGGAGTACATAAAAAGCGGGGAATGGGAGATTATGGAATTTACAACTAAGCAACACAGGAAAGTGTACGGTTGTTGCTCAGAACCATATTATGATGTGACTTATTACCTGAAATTACGACGCCAAGTCCTCTACTATGCCATATACTTCATAAGTCCATGTGCTGTGATCGCCATGTTAACAGCAACCATCTTTCTCTTGCCACAAGACTGCAGTGAAAGAATTACAGTGGGTAAGACAAGATGAAGAGATTTCAAAAATATCTTTGTCGTTTTTTGTGGGTAGCCTTCAAGGCTGCCCGCTATCATATGTTACACCAAATAGTGTCTGTTTGGTCGTGACGGCAAATTTGAGAATACCTACACGATCATTTTCGGCATTTGACTGATCAGATGAGAGAAGTTACTCATTGTCATTGCCGGAAACTGCTTGTGGTGTAAAAGTGTTCTGCATCCGGATTCGGACATTAGTTTGCTCGAGGGTTAGTTAGCCTAGTGTTGCTGGGGCCTGTTGTTCAAAAGGTGGATAGCGCTATCCATTGGATAGTGAATTTTTCAACATTCTTTAAAACTGGACAAAACATGTTGAAGTTTCCATTTTGGTCAACAATTTATATATTAGCCACTTTAATCCATAGTTACAAGTCGTAATGTTATGTTATAACGATCAATGGGAAGTTTTACGAAGGCTACAAAAAATCACTATCCAGTTGATAGCGATATCCACCTTTCGAACAACAGGCGCCTGATCGTTTATTAGCAGCTACCCACATGTACGCTATGCGTACCTATTTTTTGACGTTTATGCAACATTGTGCATACTGAAGACAGTGAAGACATAATCATTGAGGAGCTGGTTTGAAAACGTGAATTAATCTTTGCTCGTGTCGTTTTGTTCATGTTTATGTAAACTAATGCACGGTGAAGACATAGCCATTGAAGATACGCTTTGGATAAAGTCTTTTTTCTATCTTTTTTTTTCATGTTTATGTAAACTTGATCGCATATGGACAAACTAAGACTCTGGCCAAGTCTTTCATTAAACCATTTCTCCAATATCCCCAAGCTTAAACTTCGGTTTTTTATTTTCAGGGATGTCCGCTTTGATCGGGCTATCTTTCTTTTTTCTACTTGTATCAGAGAATATGCCAGCCTCGGATAAAGTGCCTCTCATTGGCGGCTATTACTCAGCTACTATGATACAAATGGGTTTCTCACTTTTTCTGAACATTCTTGTCCTACGATTTCATCATATGACAGACGATAAAGTCCCTGATTGGGTTCGAGTAAGTGCACCGTTTAGATTTAACCTGCGAGTTGTCATACTATCCAATGTGCCGGTGAAAGATTTTACCTTGGCGAATGTCAGACGATTACACTTGCCAGAAGGAAGCACTTTCCATTTAATCGGTTATCTAATCCGAGGGGCGTATCACTCGAAATATAGCGTACCCCATTTGTTTTCAAAAATCTTCAGATTTTTTTACAGATCTTGATATTTTTCAAAACTTGAGAGATTTCAGAGATTTTTTAAGATTTCAAAGAGATTTTTCACAATTTTTCTGAGATTTCCAACATATGCAAAATGATACGCCCCTCGATCTCATCTATCAGTGAATTTCTCTTGTTCACCCATTAAGTGACAATGCACCGACTTCTATATTTTGCCCTAATTAACCAACGCCAACCGATACCACTGGTCAGGATAAGACCGTCGCCAATTTATTGCAAGTTAAGTGCAAGTGGCTTCCAAAGTTTTGATTGTGTTTCGTAAAAAATTGAAAGAATAACGATATAACCAATTTACTGTGTAGAAATTGCTGCTTCAATATGGTGCTCGACTACTTCGCAAAAACATTCACTTAAAAGAGTACAAAAACAGTCAGACGGTTGATAAAGAACAAGAAAAGACTGCAGACAAAGCAATAGGTTTGTAGTTTTATCTCCTGGGGCCGGTTGTTCAAATGTGGGATAGCAGTCAACCTACGTTTAAATTTAACCCACCGTTTTATATCCCGGTCTTGAAGCACTGTTATTTTTTGAAACTTTGAGGGATTAAACTACTCATGAAGGGAAACATTTTGAGCAAAAAGCGTTTCAAAACTTTTTCTTGAACGAGCTTCAAATTGTGGTTAAAGTATTGCACTGACCCGGGGTTAAGCTAATCCAGCTTTGAACAAAACGGCCCCTGGTTTCCATATAACCTTTTCTTGTTGCTCAATCTTTTTTACTGCCTCCAAAAACAAGAAAACAGTAGAAACAGAAAAGCTGTTCCTTATATTTCTTTGCGTTGTTGTTTCTTTGGAAGCGGCGCATTTGTGGGCGGCGTAACGAATGTTTTGGGGTGTGTCGATCGAGCAAAACATTTGTTGCGTCGACACTTTGGACTTTGGTGATGTGCGTATAAAGAGATATCGATGAAACGAGTTCAAGCTATTGGTAAAACTCTTGGTGTTTCATACTCAACTGAGAATCACAACAACCCAAATTCTACATTTCAGATGCCGAGAACAGTTTTGCAACGAGAGTTATCGGCAAGAAACAGCATTGCGCGGAAGTACTCGACCAGGACAACAAAATTGCTCAAGCACTGCATGAAGACGAAGAGGGCAAGAAACGAGACGTCGAGTGGAAACAGGCAGCGGCAGTTTTGAATGATTTGGCCTTCATACTTCATGTAGTGGTCGTACTCCTGACCTTTGCTGCCATGTTTTTTGAAGTTCTGTTTATCGCGAAATCATGAAGTACTAACCTCACAATGCTAACCACCTTAATTTTGTTGCTTAAGATTTCCGCTGCACCTCATCGAAAAATTTCACCAGCTTTCGATGCACGAAATCTGCGAACTCTCGACCAATTAACACAAGTCTTATTAAATCAATATGATGTTTCATATATGAAGTACGAATAATAAATGTAATGCATCTGCCGATTGTTGTTTAATACCACGGAAAAAGATCGAGACGAAAGCTGTTATTCCAGGATAATCACCAAATATTATTGCAAATGATAGTTTCAGTACAGTTACGACAGGTCATTACCACGGATTGGCTCCCTATATACTTGACAACAACCGATATCACTAATACCACTAAATGCACACGCACAGACCATGAACAATCTAATACAAAGTTTTGTAGAAATCTTTCTACAAAACTTTGTATTAGATAGTTTATCGCCACGAAAACGTTTAAAGAACTTAGACCATGAACAGTCAAACAAATCGTTACTCAATATAATGTATACATCATTAATTTATGAATTTGCGCACCTGACGATTTCGAGTGATTTCGAGTTATGTTTCGAGTCATAAACTGTTCGAAATACTGGCAGGTGTTTTCATTTGCGGTAAAATCATACGTAACCAAGGGCAACTTAGTCTGCCGTTTCACTAAACAAGAAAACGTAGCTGGCAAAACTGCAGCAACCTTTTGTCCTTCGCACGAGCAGAAAAAACGCTGGTTAAAAGAAACGCTAAACAGTGATATTTAGGAGCTCCAAATTGCGTGGTAAAAGACGTTGTTTTACGACGATTAATCAGACGCATAAGTTAAAGAAGTTTTGAAGCAAATTTTGAAAAAGTGAACATGATGTTTCTAGCTATCTTATGCCTCTATTTACCAGGTAAACGTTTTTATAACTAAACTATAGAAAATATTTTTGGTATCAGAGACTTGATACTCACCAAAAGTTGACGAGTAGTGACTGCTATAGTTGTCATATGAAATTCTTGACGTGTTTTCATGATGAAGGATCTATAATGGAAAGATATTTTATAATTAAGGAGAAGAGAGTAGAATATATAACTTACTAACAACCCTTCTACAAGCAATACGTAGTCGTGTCGACAGTAAAGTCAAAAGCGAAAATGTAACAGGCAAATCAAACTGCGAATTTGTGATAAAGTAAAACACAAAAAACGATAAAATGAACAGAAAACAAACAAATATGGCACAAAAGGCGCTCCCAGCTATCGAGAGACGCATATAGTCACATCCAAGGTTACTATACCATCTCCTACATTGCTTCCTCGATAGATACAAGAAGTAAAGATATTGCCAAGCAAACAAATAGAGAAATAAGGAAGCAAAACTGCAAGCAAGCAAACAAACAAACAAACAAGACAACAAGAATATAAACAAAAGAAAAAAACAAACCATGAAAAAATAATAAATAATACAAAAAGTTATTATAATTAATGTAGGTTATTTAATGGCAAACCCTGACGAAACAAACTTGGTAAACATGCTGACGAATGTGAAAATCTACAATAAAAGAGTTCGTCCAGTTTTACAGGAGAATAGGCCCATGTTTGTAAAACATGGCCTCATTATGAAGGACATTTCAGAAATAGTAAGTTGAGAATAAAATAAATTGAAATGTTGAGCAAGGGAAGTGCAGCAACTTTGCAGGGAAATCACGAGCTCAATCCAATAACTATATCGTTTGGCATTGTATATGTGACAAAGAAAAAAACTTCCTCTCAAAAAGTCTTTGCTGCAATCTTTACAGAATGAAAAGCAGCAGAAAATGATAGTAAACGTTCTGCAGAAAATTGTAAGTACTTTCGGCAATTATAAAGGCCATTTTCCATTACGGCCGTTTTGCCCGCGCGGGCGGAGCGCACAGATTTGAACATACTCCTGTCGCTGTCTGTCCTCGCTTTCTCTCGCGTGCACGCCAGGAAAGTTAAAAGTAATTCAACTTTCTCCGCGTGCACGCGAGATCAAGAGCGGACAATCAA
>JAODVM010002570.1:0-20929 GCA_025400095.1 Phenganax marumi
GCTGTAAGTGCTGTTGGAATTATTATAGACTACACAGTAGGATCTAAAAGTAGACTTGGAGTAGCTGCTGAAACAACGGATGAATATTTAAAAAGGACAAGAGAGGAAAGACAAAAGAAACTAAAAGAAGATGAAATTGAAGAAAAACACAAAGATAAACTAGTCTTTGACTTTCCTAGAGAAGGAACAACTGTAGCTCAACCTATAAAACCAAAACAAGAAACATCCTTGACTCCAATTGAGAAACAAGAACAAGAGTCTATTAATGTTGGAAGGGAGTATCTATTTGGAGCGGGGAGCGGGTCGCGGGTAAAAGGAGCGGGTAGTCAAAATAGGAGCGGGTAATTAAAAAAGGAGCGGGTAAAAAGAGCGGGTCTTTTTTCCGGGAACTTTCCGCCGATCGAACAAAATTGCTGCACCTGGCCGATGGTGTTCTTTCTGTGTTGTTTCTCCGGAAGATCACTTTCAGAACTTTTCAAGAAGTATACAGTCCTTCAGTTCTTCTGCAATCCTAACTGTTTCATTTCTACAAAGTGCTTATTTTTACTCTTAAAGGTATGTTCTATGTCTTCAATAAACTTTTCAACCTTAATTTGCTGAATATATTTAAATAAATTTAACATTATTTATTTTAAATAAATCACCTCATCACTAGATGATGAGCAGAAGAATGACATGCTTGGTCGAAGCTAGTAAGAGAGGGTTAACTCTGAGTTACGATCCTTCGGGAAGTTCAAATCGCTGCTTTTATCGATGTTTGGGGAAATTTTTAAATTATGCTGAAGATGACCTGGTCGATATGCTGGAATCATTTATGCTCAAGAATCAAGTTATTCCAATTGAAAATGAAGTAGGTGTATTCAAGTTAATTAAACTTTTAAAAACACACTTAAAATTTCGTAAAACAATTCACCAATATAGAAATGACACTGCATATATTATATTCGCATATTTGAAAATACGTCTGTGTAGTGTATGGCTTGTTGATTAAGGTGGTTACGAATTCTCAAATTGACCTATCCGATTTTAGCGATTTTTGGTTAGTTGAAAGATATAGTGAAAATAATTTCGTATGCTGAATTTTACAACGATTCGTCGCATATGCGAGATCAAACTTAGGTAACTAATGACAAATTTCGCCCCAAAACCGGAGTATAAAGTGATGTACAACGCGTTCGCGTTTGCTCTCATACATGGAGTTTTGACACAATTTTACGCCTTTTGCAATGAATGTTCTAATATGATATGTTGCGCCTTCATCATACACAGTGATAATTGATTGTGCTAGGTTATCAACTAGCAGCAGTTTCTTGCTTACAGAATGTCACACAATACATTATCATACTGTATACACAAGTACCAGATATACTTGCTGTTCTAATTTTATTAACAGTTTGTTTTGCTTTTGTTTTTAATAGCATGGGGAAACTGTAGAACGAAACTTGTTCAATTTTTTGTCAGACGCTGATTTTCCTTCTGGGAAGCGTCCCAAGTCATGGCATGAAGCAGTCAGAGCATTACGCAATGAGATGACCACGCATGCAGTTATCACTGCTGCTGCCTTCCTATTTTGTTTGAAAATAACAATAGTGAATTGGGAAGGGGTAGGTTGAATCGATTCAATTTCTTAAATATTCAGCAGGAACTGCGCAAAACGTCATTTACGGTAATTTACTTTTCTTGCCAAAACAGTACCACATTACTTGCCCATAAGAGAAGCTAGGTTTGCATGGTTTGCATATGTTAAAGTTTTACTAGCGATGTAGGTTTCTTTATAAGCACTATTTTATTTTACAAATTTCTAAATCCCATCTAGCAAATTACAGTCACTACACCTGCAGATAAGCCAGCTGCTAAGCAAATTTATTTGGGCTACACAGGAGATCATTATATGCTTCTATCTGGAAAATTGAAAGACGTAAGTAAGGTCAGTTTTTCACTACGCGAATTTGTTCACGCGAAAACTAAATCTGGCAACGCAGAACATAGGACACCCCTCAATTTTTTTTCTTTTTTGGAATATGAACCCCTGGACTAGCCCCTAAATCGTGACTCATATGCCTTTCTTACAATCTGGTTTTATCGTGTTAAATCCATAAAATATTTTCACAATGACAAGGTATATAGCTAAGACATGTAAAAGAAAACTGCCATTTTGTCTGTTTAGGTTATACATCAAAATCCAGAAGTTTATTTAGTATCTTCAGATACAGACAGTTGTGATTTATCCCCGAAAAAAGCTGTTAAAACTAAAAAGGCGAGTAGCGAACTGTTAACCAAGCAAGGTGTAAATAAAAGAACAGTTGACAATATGATCCATGCAGTCATGTTCATATAAAGTGTAGCAGGGTGCCAGTGGCATTGGTGTAGTTCAAAGTGCCACCCCACCTAGCAAAATTTGCACCCCCTCTCAAATGAGCCCAGGTCTACCCATTAAGGTCGACTTTGCAAATGTCTTTAGGCTACTGTCCAAACGAGAAAAGGCAGGTCAAAAACAATGTTAGATGAAGACTGGCCACAGGACGATGATATTTATAATCCTGGTATTAGCATTTTTCAAGGAAGGACGTTTGACTTGTCTATGGAGAAGAACAAAAATAATTCACAGGTATGATAACTTTTAATTTACATGTTGACAATTATCTATGTTCTGTATGTATGTGTGGATATTATATGCAGTACATACCAGTAAAGCAAGCAGTTTCTAATGGAAAATCAGTGCTGGACGTGAGAGCTAGGTACAAAAACCATATGATTAAATAATTTTTGCCTGTTATGTGCTTTACATTATTTCTATTTTGGTTCTCTGTTTCTGTGTGTTACTACCAAGTCCTGCACGGCCTCACGGGTGAACAGTATATTGTACTGTTGTGCACCGTGTAGGTAATTCCAATTTATATAACATGCAGACAGTTGAATATTTAGTTACACACTACATACTCTTTTTTACCAGGCTAGTGTGGACACACCTTTGCTGAATGAGGTCATAGCAATATCAGATGATGATGATTATGAAAATGGCAATGCTGCTGACTTTAGTGGTTCAAGGCAAAACAAGGTACTGTAGTTGTGTACACAACGTCTCATCAGTTTACCCAAATTAATCAATTTTCAAATAAAATTAAATCAATGTGTTATCAGTCATAGAACCGCTCAAAATTGAAAAATAGTGTATCGCTGCAATCCCAGCTTCAACATGTTCAAACCCTTATTACACTTCAGCTTCTCGTATCTTTATAATGCGATCGTTGATTTTTAGAGTGAGAATTCTGAGAGCCCGACGCATTCTGTATTGGATTTTGGTTTATCGGACAGGTTTGGTAACATTTTTGGCTGTCACATATTGTGACTAACATATGGACGTACTAGGGGTCATACTAATGCTTTTTATTCATTACAGAGGTTCTTCAGTCATGTCAAGCAGCGATGACACATCTGTAGATGAAATTTGCAAGAAAGAGTCCCACGCTGCAGCTAGAAAATGTAAACGAAGGTAATCAATTCTTATTATACATTCTTATTCTTAGTTACTTTTCAATTTTTAAATGTAAGACTTTGTTTCAGGAATACGAGGGTTTCAAGTAGTTCGACTGATGGTGACAGCTACATAGACCGTCCAAAAAAGCAAAGGAAAATTGGGCCAAACCTATGGAGAGGTGTGGAAGTGGCAAAAGGTAGATCGTGTGCTTGCTGGTATTGATGGTCTTGAATGTTACCAGATAACCAATGAGAATAAAACCAGTACAAAAGATGGCAGACGTTGGAAAAAAGCCTCTCAAACTCAATGGAGCGGATACGAGAGTGTGCGCTAACGTGATTGCTGGGGGTCATATCAATGTGGAAATGAGGACTGCGCTTTTAAGAAGGAATACGGTATTACGAACACTGTACAATTCGGCAAGAAAGACAACTGTTGTAACATATGTAAAGCAAAGGGGAAGTACATACCCTGCTCAGCGCGAAAATACATTGTACAACGATCCAAAAAATGTTTCATCTACCATTACAGTGACCATACTTGCCCTAATAAGCCAGTGTGTGATCCTGCGACTGAAGATGTTCAACGCAAAGTCATTGAAAACCCAGATGCTACCCCAGCACAAATACAAAGTAGCTTGATATTGTCAAAAATGAGGCAAGGCTGTAATTGGTCTGAGGTTGAACAAGCTGCAGCATCTGTTGCTGACAAGAAATGGATTGCAAATCAGAAACAGAAAATCAAAAACAACAATGAGCCACTAGGTCACGACTTTGAGGCAGTAGCACACTTCAAGGAGTATACTGATGTTCGCGATCCTTATTATTTGTACAAACTGAAGTATGGTGGAGGCAAAAATGATCAGAAGTCGTTTGTTTTCAAAACAAGCAAACTTAAAGCTAAATTTTCATTAAATATGAACCAAACTGGGAAACATCTCCTTGTTCAAGAGCTGTGTTACTTTGATGGCAAGGTGAAAAGGTGTAAAGGGTTTGTGTCTCTAACTGCAAGTGTTTACCATCCCATGCTAAGAAGGCTTGTTCCTTTGGCCACCATGGAATGTGCTGGGGAAAATACGACAACGGTTTCCTTGTTTTGGAGCACTTTCAATGAAGTTTTGAAGAAGGAGAGCGGTGATCCTAATTATGTTTTTAATCCACGTGGTTGGATTACAGACATGGCAGGTGCCAACATGGAGGGTATTAAAACTGTATTTGGTACGTCTGCTGTTGATCGGATTAAGACATGTGAGTTTCATTTCAAAGACTGTAGAAACAGACAAGCCAGAAAATTAGACGAGTGCGCTAAAACAGAATTCAAGAGACTATGTGATGCACTGATTCAATCCGAGAGCCCCGGGGGTTATCAAGTTGCAAAAGAAAATATTGAAAACTTCATAGGAAGTGATGTCAAACGGGCTTTTTTACAATCCTGGTTTGATTGGTGGGACAAACGACGAAACCTTGTTTTTCCGGCTTTTGTAGGCGTTCAGGGAGGCTCTAGAATGAATCAGGCGGAGGCTATACACGCCAGTTGGGCTAAACGAGACAGAACGAACATTTCACTTTTGGATGCAGCCCAGGCAGATGTGCGGGATAACATTCAACTGGAAGTTGATTACAAAGCGTTCCAAAACGGGTTCGCGAAAGGTGGTAAGGGTCCGTCCATCCAAACTCAATCCATGAGAGACAGTGCAAATTTGATGAAAAGAGCCCATAGCCTTGGCCTTGAGCTTATTAGGGAAGACATTGCAGACGCTGACAGAGTTCGAGTTCAAAGTAATACTGCGACACATTTAAATCCACATGATAGACACAACAGCAGTGTTCCATCTGGGCCTCGACGGTCAGAGGGTGAAAGAAATGGCCGATTTAGGTCAAAACGCAGCAAAACATTCCTCTGCAGGTTACAAAGGGCGAAACTGGAGAAAGACAATCTTAAAGTAAAATATCAAGTCACAAGGGGAGATTTTGAGAATAGCTACACTCTGGTAACAAATTCATTGGCAACTTATGAAGTCACTATTGGTAAATCACACTCGTGTAAATGCACAGACTTTTCCAAAAATCAGGGCAAGGAATTGTGTAAGCACATAATTTGGGTTCTTTTATATATATGTCATATTCCTGAAGAAAGTGAGCTTTTGCAACAACTGTCCCTGACAGACGCTGAATGCTCGGAAATTCTTTCAAACACACCTCAAGTTCAAGACACGTTGAAGTACGTTCCAGGAACAAGGAGACAAACTAGACAAGAAACTGTGACTAGTCTTTTAATGAACGATAGAAGGAACGGTTCACCAAAAACATGGATTTTAAAAAAAAAGAGCAAACAAAGAGGAACGACCCCTCGCTGTAGAGGTTGTACGAACGAACAGGAAGATGGAAAGTTGTGTATCTCGGTCGTTGGTCTGTATGTTTCATATGAACAGAATTTTGTAGTGGAGACGACTTTCTATTTCTGTCCTAATGAGGAGTGTATAAAACGTTTACCTCCGTGGGTCAACTTGACGCTGCCAACTCGAATAACTATCGACAGCTCGGTCACGTGTGAGGAAATTGAAAACCTCAGAGGCTCGCCTCTTAATGCCTTGCAGCTTTGAGAAAGATATTAATGATAGAAAGCTTATGCACACACGACTTTGCGGAGGACGTCGCCTTTATTTTCGTCATCTTCACGACGGCGTCGACGTTTCCCGCCGTCATTCAAAATAAAGTTACGCTTTGAAACTTTTGAACTTGACTTTCGAGAAAAGCATCACTTTATGCCTGGTTTTATGCCATGTGCATTAATTGGGGCTAATATTTATGTTTTCTGTTTCCCCAGCTGATTTCTCTTAGAAGCGATTGGTTTTACTGTATCTGAACATGATTATATGACTATGAGTCCCCAAAGTTATCGTGTCTGGCTGTGGCCATTACTTGTTCGCGACGTTATCTACTGCCGTTTCTAACTGACCAAAAAAGCTTTAAAAAATTTAAGCCAATTTAAGCGTTCGAAACACCAAACGATTGGACTAATTGCCTTTATATAGATAAATAAATTAATCGATGCATAAACTGTCAGTCTCATACCTTTTTCTCTCCATCGCCAAAATACTTGGACGCCTTCAATAGTCTGATTTTCACGTTGTCGACGTTATTCAAGACGTCATCAAGTTGTTTACAGGGCATGTTCAGTAGTATCCCTTGACGGACATCCGGTTGACCAAGGCTACGTCGCTCGCAAAGTTGTGCGTGCGTGAGCTCCCAAATGTTCGATGTACTACTTCAGTTAAAACTATACAGATTTCTTGTTCACATGAAAAGACATGTAGCACGTTTCCTCAGTTCAGTTTCTTGATGAGATGTGATAGTGCATGAGTTTTAAAAATAATAAAAATTTCAGAAAAACGACCCGCTCCTTTTTTAATTACCCTCCCCTTTATTATTTACCCGCTCCTTTTTTAATTACCCTCTCCCCGCTCCAAATAGATATTCCCAATTATATCCTTCGTGAACTAAAACCGACCGAAAGAGGTGATCGCATGCTTCAATGGCGGTAACCATGTCCAATTGTCCACTGAGGGTCAGTCATTGGGTGAGGATGAGCGGGATGAGCATAAAGCACGTTTTCCACTAGGCGGAGTTTTCCGTACGGAAATAAATCTAACAACGTGATTGGTTCGCTTCGAGGGGGGAATACATTGCTAGCCAGTAAGTTTGGTAGATTTATTTTCCGCGCGGAAAATTCCGCCTGGTGGAAAACAGGCTTAATGTGCGATCTGCTGAAGCGAAGCTGATGACACAAACGGATGCCGAGATAAGTCATATCACGTGAAATCCGACTTCAATGATTGTTGTATTTGTTTATCTAAAAGCGTTAATCAGCTTCGCCAAATTCAGCAAATCTTTGTTTTGAGAAAAGTCGTTTCTGTTATTTTGAATGCTGCTTATTTCCCGCGTTTCGGCTTTTGGCATAAGGCGACGTCATAGCTTGTACATTGTTTTTCAGTATACCACAAAATTACGTCAAACGTGGTATAGTTGGTTCAACATTCCACAGTGATATCATAACTCCAAATTTGGGCAGCTTCCGAGCGTAAATGACGATTTATCCGATAGCTCTTGGCCAATCAAAAATGACCTTGAATTAGTTTCATTAAATAATAAGACAAATTAGCTGATGGCTTTCAGCCAATCACGCATCACGATTTTTAAATGAACAATAAATCTGATATTTCATGTTGTGTCGAAAGGTTCAAGAAAAAGTAATTTAGCATGATATGTGTGCTTACAGTAATAAAGTTATGTATCACTAAACCGCTTATAATTTTTTCTTTCGGAAGATTTAGACAATTTTCAATGTAGCTATGCGTGTGGGAAGAGCATTTTGGAATGACGTCACGTCGGTTGTTATCGCTAATTGAAATTCCAGTCTTCAGAGACAGTTGACGCAACGTACTAAATTCTCATTTAAAAGCACCTGTAACTATACACAATATGCATGCTCATTTGCAGGTTTCATGAGTTTTTACTCAGTTCATACATGATACATCGTGCATATACTTGCTCTTTGCTATTAACATGTCTGTTGCGCATACGGCTATTTCCTACTCTCTGCCCGACGGCAACGCCTGAAAATTTTGCATTTCAGTGGGAGTGCATGTGGAGCGTTTGTACGAAGGGCATTCAGCTTTAAAAGGTACATAACTTTTAAATAGAAACTATGCTTGTGTTTTCCTTGACCAACGAAACAATTTCTAAGCTATAATTATGTATTTACCTAAGGTTCAGTGACAAAAGATTAGATGTGAAAGTTTGAAATGTGTGGGAGTGTTTTTAAATTTTGACTTACCACCTTTTAAGCTAGACGAGCCTCGTGCAACCGGCCTCTGATGTATAGGCTATCTCGAAACTAAGAAAATAAGTAGGTATATCGTGGCGGCAGATCATTGCCCTCACTTTCATTCATGATGTCAAGAATAAGGTGGGCTATTTGAACCATTATTATATCGCCGCGTGATCGAACAATTTAAGCCTGACTCGGTAACTTTTTTGCTGATTGTACTGTTATGATAAACAGAAGGAAGAGTATCAATCGATGCTCGGTGAGAGAGTTGTGATTCAGTTCAAGCATTTAGATCATAAAGTAAGAATTAAACAGTAATGCCTGCACTTGCGCAAATATTTTGTTGTGCACAAAACACAATGTCCACGTATTCAGTAGCTCAGTAAGCGCAAAATAGTGTAAACTGAAGTACTGAATAGGAACCAGTTTGGTTGGTCACGTTTCACTTCAACACAATTCCCAAGTTCACATATAATTAGAAACTTGAAGAAACTTTTTAGCAAAAGCACTTGAACTAAATAACCTCTACACGCCCTTCACTCAAGTAACTGACGATCATGAACTAAATTTACAATAATTTACAATCAGTAAACTAACTTATATTGAGTTCTCTTAATTTTTAACTGTCTTTTTTCTAACGTTTTAAATCTTACACGTCGTTTCTTCTTCTCATGTTTAAAACTATATTTTCAAAGTCAGAACCCTTAACATGCATCTACAAGTAAAGTTTGTCGGTAATAATTCCAATGATGATGTTTTCAGTTGAATTTATTTTGAAGAGGTCAAGGTAGACTTCATATCGAACACGTCTTTTCTTTGGATTAATTTTAGTAATTAATTGACTACGCCATTATAAAAATGATGGCTGGATAAAACTAAATCTTTACTACTCTTACAGGTCTTACCTTTGTCAAACGTGCGATTGAAACTGGGCACTTTCTCTTAAAAGAATAGATGGTCGTTGAGCTCTCGTGAAACGTACTAGCAACGAGCGTTGACTATGCTCTGTTTTAAACATCTACTTCTTACCTGAGGGCGGGAAAATTTTATTGAGTTCCGCAAGCTAGCGACTAAAATAAGTGCTCATATCCGAGTGCTAGGGTAATCATGTGTTAAATATACAATTTCATAGACCTCTTCGGTGAGCTCAAAAATCTTCTTCGTAATTAGCACTTAGCAAAGAGCTGAGATGTTTTTATAATAGGAGCAAAATCTGCTGGTGTGCAATTACAGCACGTATAAACACACTGAACGCAACTTTCAATTCGAAGTTTGACCAAAAGTTACAAAAATGATGGTGGCGTAGAGATTTTCGTTTTTCGTAACGTACAGGCAAGCAAGCCAATCACCAATGTTTTCATGAGTTCAATGCCCTGTTCATCCTGTTCTGTCAAATATTTCTGATTTTACGTCAGGCACGATGAACAAGCGTCACCTTGCAGTGCGTCAATGTTTGTATAGATGTATATTAACTTTGACTTTCAAGTATGAAGCGTGAACTCTATCACGCGGTCTCTTACGTTTTCAACATGACGTATTTAAATATCTGTTCATTTTCAAACAAGAAAGTTCACACGTCTTAAGCTTGAACAACAGACAGAAATTACGCCAAACGAAATTTATTCAACTATAACAACATGTTTCATGCTGAAACGTGCATGTTTCATTGATTTTTGTGCACTACAGCCGGGTTTCACTGGGCGATGGGACGCCACAGTGCTCGGTGATAGTGAAAAAAAATCATTACATTCTTATTATACATGTGTACTATAATCTTGTATAAGATACAAAACACCTAAAAGCCGTAGGAAAGATTTGATTTACTTGGTCAAGACTACAAACTTTTGGATTTGAGCAGGCACTCGCTATTGCATGGATGTGTTAAAAGTTTTGGGGGAAGCTATCAGGCACTGCAAGCCTTAGCGATGGTAACAATAAGAACACAAGTTTGAAACGTGGTTTTTGCCGTATGAGGTAATATTGGTGCTGGAACAGTAGCATAAATACTTTGGAGTCCATGGCTCAAAACGTGATCTATTGATCGAAAGCAAGAATGAAACATTTCGTTAACGTTGACTAAATGCTTCTTTTCAATATAATTTTGTCTGTTATTCATGTTTTCATGGAAACGTGTGACTGTTTGTTTTTGAAGATGAACAATTCAATGAAAAGAAGTCATGTTAATGACGTAAAGAAACCGGTGCAATAATTCGCGCTTCATACTTGAACGCAAATGGTAGTAAATTGTTGTTGATGAGGGCTCGCATTTACCACTAGATACGCATTTCCAAACGCTTTGTAGTTTCTTGGAGAAACCAGTTCAATAGCGTTGCTTGATTAGTTAAGAAACTGTAGCACAGGCCGTAGCGGTAGCTATATTGAGACAACGCTGCTTTTCAAAATTAAACAGAACCAAGTGAAATGTCCATTTCAGCAAAACACACTGAACGTAGAATTGCAATAAAATATTGGTGAAGAGCAAAAAAACATCCATTACGCTTTTGAGTATGAGCCGTAACCCTGTAACTTGAGTCTTAACAGTGGCTATATCGTACTAGCTCGTTTCTTGGTTGGGGGAAGGGAAATTAAGAGGTAGAGGGCCGACCCAGTCATTTGCTATATTCCTTCTTTCGTTCTTGGGGAGAGAAGATACTTTCATGCTAACCCAAAGATGAGAGATTGGGCTGTAATTATGTGAACTAAGAAAAATTTAATCACTCGTACGCATTTGATTTTTAATCGCTTGCACTGCGCACTGTTGTTTTATTAGAAATCAAACTATAAGAAAGTTAGCTGGAAAAGGTTCCAAAACGTGACACGATTCCGCTCGCTTGATTCACGCACTATGACCATACATGGCATGATAGTGAAGTTTATAACTTCCTACATTAAACCTTGGAAATTCCGTCAAGCTAGTGATTATATATATACACAACTTCCTAAGCAGTTTTTTCGAAACTGTTTTTTTCAGAGTTTGCAAATACGAAATTGTTTTTATACGCAACTGTTCCTGGAAGTTCATTGACCTACGCTAACCGAGGAATAGGGCCGCGGCGTTGTTTACAGGATTTGGGTTCATTAACATATTTATCTAAACCAATCCAAATATGAAACAATGCACCGTGTAGCTAACACCAAACGATTTTATTTGTTAATAGGCGTCTTAAGAATTGATCTTACACCATTCGTCACATGCACTACCTTGTCATTTTCATATCGATAAATTAATTAATCTGTATATTTACTCGGCAGACTGAAAATGGAATAACCTACACTATCTTTTTGTGTCAAGTCGTATCTTCGTGCCCAATGCTAACTTGTAGGTTATTGTGTTCCGTAACGCGTTGGGTCTACGATGTAGGCTACCCCAATGCTCGTTCTACAATCATTGGTACAATCCCGTTAAACTAAGTAAGGTCTAAGGAAGTTTATTCAACCGCATGAGGTGATGAAGAGGATTAAACACTAAACAGGTGCATGTCTCACACAAGAAGTGCAGCAATATCAACAACAATAAACTACATCATCAATAATATCCTGTAGCTTTAGTCTTGGGTTCAGTTGAACAATCCAAAGAATTCAGTGAACGGTAAGCGGATGTGACAAACAGAGAGTAGAGTAGTCCATAGTCCATAGTCACAACTTTCTCCACAACCAAGTCGTGTCGGTTACCAAAAACTATTCACATTTCGTGCTATATATGCTGTATAGCTATATCTACACTTGCATGCACAATTGCAGTTGCACATTGCATATTGTAACGCATGATACCGAGAGTTTGTTCTTGTTACCATGACAGTCCAAATAAACCCTTAAAACTTTTTCAAATAGGCAAGTCAAGTTTTCTGAGCCCTGTTGAACTGACATGTCGGTACATCATGAATGCTACAAACTATAAAACTTGCATTTTAACAACTTGTTTCTTTGGATTGTTTATATCACTGGACCTACCACATGCTCTCCTCACGGGAGTTCTGTAAAACTGACCTCCCTCACGCGTATATCACGAGGGGAAGTGAGAAGATTTAGTTTCTAATTTAAGATCTCCTAATCTGTATGTACACTCTATAGTATAGCAGTGGCGGTGCACATCAAAAGGTACTTTATTTTAGTTTGACAAAATATTGACCAGTCAATATGCTTTACTGTTTTAAATATTTGCCTTAAAGTTATAACTATAATTGTCATATAACTATGCCAGAACCTAGTTAGGTTCGTTTTCACTCCAACCGTACGTATCGCATATTGCACTTTTTTTTATTTCGAAGGCTCAAACTTAGTATTTGTACCCTAGTGCCAACAAAAACAGAATTATAGGCTATACGGTTGACAAGGTAAACGGGCTTCTCTCGTAATTAACGTAACTGCTGCAACTTCAAAAGCTGGATTCTTTGAGCAACAAATCCGATTTGGATAAGGAAACAGTTACTTTTTCTTGACCTTGCTAATAGCTATATTGGCCACGGGGCATACCTCCCTTTAAAGCGATCGGAAACGATTTAACACATCATTATTCCGCTAAAAAGTTCAATGCAAAAGAGGAAGTTTCTCCACTTCCAGTTATGTAAGCATGCGTTGTTTTTCACTCCAAAATAGGGGCGACTTTGTATACCAGCCCAGTTTTTCATACTCTGTTTTGTGTTTTCCATAGTGGATCACCATGGACTGACTGCAACAGACCAGAGCCAGTCCTACAGTTTGTTTTTTGGTGTTATATATTTAATTCGCGACATTGCGTTTAGTTTTACAAAACTTATAGGGCATGTATACCCGCAGGTGTTTTCCAAAGTTTCGGTCAAGACAATTTAGAATGAGGCTACACTCAAAAGCTACCACAACGTTTACGGTTTTAAAGTTTTACAGCACTGAATTGGGTGGAATGAAGTCTGCGAAAATGGGTCAGGGAAACGATATTCGGCTGGAGTTACCATTCATGAAGTATCAAATCGATGCGTGTACAAAACTAGTTTGAGATCTAAATTGTCCAGTTTTACCTACTATAATACACTTCAGTTCAAAACGAAAGCAAGTTACTCGTTAACTATACTATTGTACTGTACACGCATTGCGCACGTTATACGCTCGTCTCCATAAAAAATTTCTTTCCTTTTCGAAATGTCTCTTTTTCATAACAGCTTACCAATACCATGGCAAAGTGGTTAAAGTTCATTGTCACTCATGAGCTGTTTTCATATGATTGTCAAGTTTCTTGTTGGAATTAAAACTACTGCCACATTGGGAGCAAACAAATTGAATTTCACTCAAAACGTTGTTAGCTCCCAATTCATCATCAACTGTTTTACACTTGTGGTTATCCAAGGTTTTTACATGACGGAACTTCTTTTTGCAAACTTTGCACTCATATTTGAATTCAGCATGAGTTTCTTTGTGATTGGCTAATGCGCTAGCCTTTATAAAGGCTTTCTCGCAAACATCACATTTGAAAGGTTTTTCACCCGTATGTGTCTTTTTGTGATACGCCAAGTCACTGGTCCTGGTATAAGCTTTTTCACACTCATCGCATTTATAACGTTTCTCATTGATGTGGTCTCTTCTATGATCGCGTAATTCTTTAGCACTAACAAACTCTTTCTCACACACTCGGCATTTAAGATCTTCCCCTCTGTTATCAGATCTACTATGCTTACACTTATGTGCATTCAAAGTTTTGACATAACGGAATTTCTTCTCGCAAGCTTTGCACTCGTGCTTCAAATCTGTGTGAGTTTCTTTGTGACTGGCCAATGCACCAGCTTTTATAAACGCTTTCTCGCACACATCACATTTAAAAGGTTTTTCACCTGTATGTGTCATTTTGTGATATGCCAAGTCACTAGTTCTAGTATATGCTTTTTCGCACTCATCACATTTATAACGTTTCTCATTGCGGTGGCATTTCTTGTGAATTTGCAACTCCTTGGCACTTGAAAACTCTTTTTCGCACACTCGGCATTTATGATCTCCCTCACTGCAATGGGATTTCAGATGTCGCAGTAAAGACGTTTGACTGCCAAACCCTGCACGACATACGTCACAACTGAATGGCTTTTCCTGAGAATGAGTTGTCAAATCTCCCCCACTGCTATCAGATTTATCGTCAGACTTATCATGCCTACACTGGTGTGTATTCAAAGTTTGGACACGACGAAATCTCTTCTTGCAAACTTTGCATTCATATTTGAAATCAGCATGAGTTTCTTTGTGATTGGCTAATGCACTAGCCTTTATAAAGGCTTTCTCGCAAGCATCACATTTGAAAGGTTTTTCACCTGTATGTGTCTTTTTGTGATAAGCCAAGTCACTAGTCCTGGTATATGCTTTTTCACACTCATCACATTTATAGCGTCTCTGATTGATGTGATCGTTCCTATGATGGCGCAACTCCTTCGCACTAGAAAACTTTTTTTCGCACACTCGACATTTGTGATCTTTCTCACTGCAATGAAATTTCTTGTGTCGCAGTAAAGACTTTTGACTGCCAAATCCTGCACGACATACATCGCAAGTGAATGGCTTTTCTTGAGAATGAGTACTCAAATGATACTTCAAATCATTCGACCTTGAAAATTGCTTCTGGCATGTATCACATCGGTATCGTTTTTCACCTGTATGTATTCTTTTGTGATCAACAAGGTGGGAAGGTTTTGTGAAAGACTTTTCACAAAGGTCACATTTATGTGGCCTAATACCGGTGTGCATACGAGTGTGGTACTTTAGGTCACTAGCTTTCGCGAATGATTTTTCACATAAATCACACTTGTGGGGTTTTACAGCAGCGTGTGATCTTTTATGAACTGTCATGTCCCATCGTTTAGAAAATGCCTTGCTGCAAACATCACATTGGAAAGATTTCTCTTTAGTATGTGTTATTTTATGTCTAGCCAAATTAGACGGAGTCATGAATTGTTTCTTGCAGATATCACACTGGAGCAAGTCTTCGCCAGTGTGCGATCTTTTATGATAGACCAACTGAACAGACTTAACAAATGCTTTGTCACACGTGTCACATTTGAATGGTTTCTCTCCAGTGTGAATTCTTTTATGAACGACTAGGTCACTTGCTCGCATGAACCCTTTGCTACAAACGTCACATGTATGAGGCTTGACTCCATTGTGGAAAGAAGCTTTATGCAATCTTAAAACACCAGGCATATGGAATGCCTTTTCACAGATATCACACTTATACAACTTTTCTCCAGTGTGTAATCTTTTATGATACAGCAATTGAGTAGATTTCGGAAATGCCTTTTCACATGTATCACATTTGTAGGGCCTTTCTCCAGTATGAGTTCGTGTATGAATAATTAAATCATAAGCTCTGGCAAACCCTCGCCCACAGACATCACAAACATGAGGTTTTTCTCCTGTGTGCGTTCGCTTGTGAACTGCTAGACGGCTAGGTGTTGGAAATGATTTGTCACAGCTATCACATTTGTAAATCTTACCCATACCATGTGTTCTCTGATGAGATACAAGCATCCTAGACGTTACATAAGATTTATCACAGAAGTTACATTTGTGAGTTCTCTCCGTAGTAGGTTCAATATGCTGAGTTTTTTTGTGGTACTTCATATCACTGTTACGCCCAAACTTTTTGTGGCAAATATCGCATTCAAAGGGCTTTTCCCCAGTATGTTTTCTCTTGTGGATGAGTAAATCATTTGCTCTTGAAAATATTAGTTCACAGACATCACATTTGTTTGGGTTGTCATCAGAATGTATGTTCTTATGAGTCCTCAGATCACTTGCTCGGTAGTAAGACATGTCACAACTGTCACATTTAAAAGGTTTTATTCCAGAATGCACTCTTAAATGATACATTAAATCATTGGTTCGTGAAAATGCCTTAGCACACATGCCACATTTATAAGGTTTGTACCCTGTGTGTGATTTCTTGTGCGACACCAAGTGACTGGACTTGAAAAATGATTTCTCACATTCATCGCATTTAAAGCACCTCTCTCTAGTGGATGTATGTGTCTGCTTATGGCTATCTAGCTCATCGATGGTTGAAAATATCTTCTCACATGTGACACATTTGTAAGCTTTCTCTTTACATTCACGGCTGTTGTCGTAATGGGAGTTTAATGTAGCTTTCGACAAAAATGTCTCTTTGCATGCCTCGCACTTAAATTTCTTTCTATGTTTGAGTTTATGTTTTGCCAAGTCACTAGACTTCTCAAACTCTTTTTGACAATGGTCACATTGATGTGGTCGGGTGTGGACTTTCTTGTGTATTTTCAAGTGCGAAGCATTGGAAAATGACTTCTGGCACACATCACATTCGATTGACTTGCCACAAGGCTGTTTTGCTTGGGCATTCAAAGAATCTTGTGAGGAAGAGCATCTCGCAGAATCAGAAACATCACAACTTAACAGATGGTCTACTCTGTGACCTTCCAATTCACTGGAACTAGAAAATATCTTATGACAAACGTCACACTTGAAGCAAACTTTATCAGCTGAATGTGATTTTATATGAGCAGCCAATACTTGTGGTGATGGGAACGTCGCCTCACATACCTCACAAGCGTTGCCACTTGCTTCCCCAGTCAACATATCTAAACTGGCACTGATCAACTTCGAGAATGTTTCATCCCAAGTGTCTGACTCAGGCCCAGATTCCTCGTCACTGAAATCAAAATCTTCACTCATTTTTCATCAGATACCTGGCCTTCAATATTCCCTACGTAATTTACTGAACAAAAAGCTGTTGTATCGCAAAATCAATTCAAAGCAGTTTTTCAAACATCTCATTCTATATTTTATCACAAAACAAATCATGAACATTTGTTCAAAATCAACATCCGGGACACAGCGTGTGGAAACGAGGTTAATAGAGCCCCCCGCCCGAATATAAGGACCAGAGGTAAAATGTAGGTTCATTGCACAGTACTTCATGTACGAATGTCTTGTCCCCAACCAGCGTACACAGTACATCATCATTGGTATTTGATTTGTCGTTTTGCTCATTTGGGGCAGGTTTGGTCCGAAGAAGGCTTTGAACATGGCTTTGAAATTGTGTGACATTACCATATTGTAGAATAATTCTTTGCGTTTGGCGCCATGGTAAGTTTGATTTTGTCGTGAAAGTGTTTTTGAACCAGCGTAGGTGTCCAATCAACTTGAATTGAAAATCAGGAAATTCGTGATCCACAACTAGTCAGTTCGCCTTGGCCCACAGCAGAACTTGGTAGTAGTCTGTACCGTTATTGCATCACAAGGCTTAACGTGCACTGCGAATTTTGGTCTTAGTGGCCACCGGGCATTGTCAAGAGTGGAGTTCACTATAACTGTCTTTTAGAGGTTATCCAACCAATGAAGATTCTCCTTCTTTTGATAAGTTCTTGCATGGGTCTTCAGCATGTGGATAACCTTGAAATTTAGTGTAGTAGTAGGTGTTCTAGCGTTAGTTTGACCAGACTGGTCTTGTAGATAAATGCATATATGTCTGGTTCTATTAAATGTGGTTAGACAAAATCGTTAGGGAAACTTCCACAGTTCATTCATGAATAATCATTGGAAGTCAGTTCACGTAGGTTTTGCGTCCCTCGGAAAATCCAAAGATAAAACTCCATGGCCAATCATGAGCAAAAATCTAGTCATATTTAAAATGAGGTTAATCTATTTCTTTCCAAGTTCTATCAACTCTTTGCTGCTTGCATTGGGAAAAGTGTAGAAAGAAAGCTCAGAGTTTGTTGCATTATTTGTGGCACAATCAGAAACATAACAGATATATTCACCATCACCACTGCTTGATCTGGTCAAATTTGCACTACAAAGCTGACTACCACACTGAATTTCTGGGCTATGTTACTGCTGAAGACTCATGCACAAGTTCTCAAAAAACTAGAATTCTCATATACATGCCTCCAAAAGACAGTAAGGAATCCCTAATCATTCACTTAGACAGTAGCCATATTAGAATATCTGCTCTCACCATGACCACTAGCCTCACCATCATGTGAGTAGAAAATTCCCTAACCCCTTTGGTGCATCAAGCCTTGTGAGATAATAGTGCATATATGATCTAATGGTATACATGTATGGCCTGTTGCCTTGCACATTCTCAAAACATACCAAGCCTCCTACGTAGTCCCCAAACCAAAGAATTTTATAATAAAATTACAAAGTATTGTTCAATAAGAGTGAACTATTTCACTTTGTCATTTTCTACTATTGTAGTAAAGATGTCTGCAGGAGATCCTGGTGTCTTCAAATGCGCTCTATGTACAAAGTCCTTTGAGAAACAAGAACATCTTGATGTTCATATAAAGTGGCATAACGGTTCCAGACCATACTCTTGTGAAGAATGTGGAGCAAAAATGAAGTACAAAGGCAGTCTAGAAGTCCATATGAAGCTGCACAACACTGAAAAACCTTATAAATGTTTGTCGTGTGAAAAAGCTTTCACAAAGTTCAGTCAGTTAGAGCGCCATCTTCAGGTGCACAACTCTGAGAAACCGTACAGTTGTGAGGATTGTGGGAAAACATTTCGTGGGAAGGCAAACTTGACAGCGCATGCTCGAACACACTCTGGAGTACGTCCATTCACTTGTGGTGAGTGTCAAAAGACATTTCGTCACAGGTCCAATCTTTCAGTACATCAACGTATTCACAAAGGAGTAAAGCCCTACCAATGCTGCAACTGTGATAAGTCATTTGTTGAGTCCAGTAATCTGGACAGGCATTTAAGAAGCCATGCAGGATCAACACCATTCACTTGTGATGTTTGCCAAAAAGAGTTCACACAGAAATCAAGTTTGATTGTGCACAAAAGATCGCATACGGGAGAGCGGCCATTCAAGTGTTCAATCTGCGAACGTGGTTTCACCAAGTCTGGTGATCTTAACAGGCATTTTAAAATACACACGCGAGAGAAACCTTTTTATTGTTATGAATGTGAGGAGAAATTTGCTGTGAAAGCGAAGTTGATGGCGCATTTGAAAATTCATAGTGATAAACCCTACAGCTGTGAGTCATGTGCTGTGTCGTTCACGACTGCTCGTCAGTATAACAATCATATCTCTGAAGAACATGACAAGAATGTGTGTCAAGATGGTGGTGGGACTGAAACTTGCGGTGATAGTCCTAAAACTGTTTCTAATTCTGTCGAAAATGCTGACGCTGTGTTGTGTAATACTGAACAGTATGATGGCTGTAACATTGAAGTGGCACAGACTGAGTATGTTGTATCCATTGAATACGAGTGAAGGACCTATTTGGCAACACCGCCACTCATAGACTGAAGAGTTGACGAATTGTAAATCAACAGTTGTTGCAGATATTCCAACTGTTAACGTGTCTACGCATTTGCTATTGCTAACGTTTATTAATATGTTTTGATGTTGCCGCTTCAGATGTTTGACAGTTTTTGCAATTCACTTCTGGCATCACTTGTTCACAGCCCCCCTCTCAATCATGCCCCGCGTCTTTAAAATAAACGCCCTTTTTGGAGGCAAAAAAATGAGCGCCCTTCTTTTATAATCAAGCCCACCCCCTCTCTGCACTTACGACTAACGTTTCTCTCTGTTTACTCCAGTCCGGTTGGGATTTCGATACGGTTTCGCTAGCGTTCACACTTGCTAAATTTATAGGGCAAGCGCTTATCAAAAGCTTTCCACACATCAGCAGATGAAACAAGTTAACCATATTTGTTTTCGAAATTATTCTTCAAACTAAGTATGAGTATCTATGCGTCAAAATATTGATGGAACCGGTGTTCACACAATGCTGCAAAGTATTTCGTTTTCATCTCGCTCCGTTTGGTAACCGTTCTCCTATTGTAACGGCAAACGTGCGTTTTCAAACAATTTTGCAGAGGAAAAATGCAAACAAGATGGTCAAAATTGTGACTTTTTTGTTCCGTTTCTAAAAAGTTGGAATCGTGAGATTGAGACATCGTTTTTGATGCCCAAATTCAGAGTAAGAAATGTTGAAGTGTCTTTTACCGTTGTGCATGGCTCACGTATCACCGTTGTGGGTGACTAGAGAGCTTAAGCTTCGCGTTAAACGGCAAACGTCAAACCGGAGGTAAACGTTTTGCGTTTGTTGGCTGACGTTCAATGCTTTAGGATTAAGCATCGCGTGCACTTTTTCAAGACAACTGGAACTTTGTCCGTCGATAAAATAACAGATAGAACGGTAGCAATTGTTTCCCATTCTTCCGCTTTTTATGGCCTTGAAGCGATAACTTGTTTACACAGTGCTATATCGTGTTTGACTTTTGGCCAGCGAAACGGAAACATCTTGAGCATCACAGCAAAGTACAGTGTTAAAAAACATTTTAGAGACATTATAACCCCTAAGTCCTAACAATATGAAAAAAACTTTGCATACAACATTTTTTAAAACTATAATTCGTTTAAAATCTTGTAATGTTCAAATTCTCACAAAAGAGTAGCAAAAATACTCACACTTACGGCAAACGCCAAATCACTCCTCTTGACGCTCAAACGGGAACGGGAAACGGCAGCGGCGCGAAAATTTTAGTCACGTGATCATTTTTGCCGTTTGTCATACTTTTTTACGTGAGCTTATGCTCTCTACTCTTTTTGCCGTTGTGCACGACTTTTCATCGTTGTAAATGGCTCATTTTTCGCGTTTGAGCAAGGCTAAATA
>JAODVM010002681.1:0-20887 GCA_025400095.1 Phenganax marumi
ATTATTATTATTATTATTATTATTATTATTATTATTATTATTATTATTATTATTATTATTATTATTATTATTATAAAGAACATCGTAAAAGGAAACAAATTGCGAAGTTTGGTGGCAATACGCTGTGTGAAATGCAAAACACATAGCGGAAAAATACTAAAATAATTTCTTCGGCTCACAAGTGTTTCAAATCCGCGCACGTAACAAAAAATTTAAGAACTTCAGAGCGCGATATTGTTTGAATTTTACAACAACTCGCAACAAAACGTTGCAGTTTTATCAATTTTAAGATGCTCTTTCTCGCGAGGATCAAAATTTAAGGCTGCTTTCCAGTTACGCGTTTTTGACACGCACGTACACGCACGTAAAAGTTTAAATCCTTCAAAATTTTGTAGTTCTTAAAAATACAAGAACAAGTGGACTCGTGATTATTTAGAATTCAAAATTCTAGACGTTTCTTCTTAAGACTGTTTATAAGATAGGTTTACTACAATCTTAACTTTTACGTGCGTGTCAAAAACGCGTAAACGGACAGCAGCCTTTAGTCTACAGCAGGAATCATCCATTTGTGTTGAGCAATATATAAAAGATCATTAGGCCTGATTATCGTATAGTTCTCTACGTACATGTTTTCATGTCCTCCATGCACGAAAAAAGGTCAGAGTTCCAGTCTCGTAGACCACCAGGTTGAGTAGTCACAGTAACAGTTTGAGTTGTATATTGTGTAGCCATCTTTCAAACCTGAAAACAAACACACCCATGAGTAAACCAATCATACAGCTTCATCTTGGTCACATGGTAAACTGTCAAACAGTCTAGTATTCCCAACATAAATCAAATTCTTTTTAATACTCACTGTAATACCCTCCCAAAATTATAACGAACTAACCCGATCAAAATTGGGCTTAATTCGTGCCAAGCCTCTTGTCACACACTCCCCCTCCCCGATTATACGGAGCCTGGAAACGATGATGTCCGCGAAAGTTTCAATTTCAGACGTGAAAAGTAGTTCAAAAATTCAGACAGCGACGTAGTTGTTTTTACATGAAAACTTTCGATACTTCCTTTGGCATAATGGCTTGTTTACTTTCCATACTCTCTGCTGTGCATGACCAAATAACTTTCACCCTTGTGCATGGCATATGGTTTATTGACCTTGGAAGTGATGCATCCACATTGTTAATTCAAAGTACTTTATGCTAAAGCAATGTATTCAAAAAGGTAACTCGTAAAGGAGCAGACAGCTCTGTGAGTTAAACCAGTCTTACGAAAAAGCTTATAAAATAAAATAAAATAAAATTATTGCTAATACGCATTGCGTACCTATTTTTTCATAGTATGAAATAGTTCAAAACGTTTACGTGGACATTCTGCAAAAACGATATGTCTACGCCCTGTGGCCGAATTTCTGCACAAACATGACTTGTCTCATGACTACAAGTGCACAGGCGTCTTGCTGCTTCAGCAATGTCTGAATCTTTACACCCACACGAAAAGAATTTCTTTAAATTTTATTTAAATTCGTTTACGTGGGACAAAAACACTCGAATGAATTCTTCGCGTCGGTGCTCAAAAAGGCATTTCTTGTGACAAGAGTAGAAAATACGAACAAATAATTCGAACCGAGAACTTGTTATTAGAAAAAAGAACTCGTGCAAAAATCACACAATATTTCTGACGTTTGCGAGAAAATAGTAGTAGGACCTCCAAGATAACTTACTACAACTCGAAAAAAAAAGGCTAAAACCTTTCAACTATTCACACCTTATTTGAGTACAAAGATTTGCAACCCGAAAGTCTTGCAATACAATGCCCTATCAATTATCAAGGCCACTCATCAGCCAATCACATGCAAGCTCTTAATCAAACGCTAGCAATTTTCTTGGATAACTTGCGAACGTGACGAAAAACAAATGAGGATAATGAGCCCATGTTATTATTTATTAATCACGAGAATTTTTCTTTTGATCTCCACCGGAGACTAACCCAGTTTTAACCATCATTTTTAACGTCTTCACTTTCGTCAGTTTCGTGCTTAGTGACGTTGGCACGTTCCCAAATGAGCATGTCAACTTCACAAACGAACGTGCAAAACAAACACGGAATATCAGTACTTGAATTAGCAATGAATTATTTGAACTTTATTGGAAAAACCTTGCAATAACGTCTAGACGCTAAAGATTCTTTATTTTACGAAAAATGTGTTGCAAAAAAATATTAGCAAGTTGAAACGCTATACGTATTCGTAATTTAATATTCCACTTGTTCATAATTATAACATCTGGCCTAAATTATGCAAAATATTGATGTTTCAATTCACAACAGTGCTTTCCACAACAGCGCAGGATCATCAAAATTTTATATCATTCCACAACAAAAGCAACGCAAAAAAACACACACTTCATTATACTAACACTGCCATAATGCGCCATGTAACTGGAGAAAAATATTTAACATCGCAGACAATCAAAATATTTTCAGATCATAAACAGATATTCAGAAGATATCGTCGACCAAATTACAAACAATTATATCTTTAAAAAAATCGAAAAAAACCGTTTTTAACACTGTAAAAATGCCGGTTTAAACAATCTTTCACGATGAATATCTATGGGGACTTAAATATTTGACGAAGCTATTCGTCAAATTCTAACGTCATGAATGTTTGAAGTAAAGCGTTTAAAAAGCATTCTACAGCATCGACCATGTCTAATAAATGGCCTAAAGGCATCTTTAGCCTTTCTACATGCACATTTAACCTCTTACAACTTATTTACAAGCACACGAAATGCCGAGTGGCCGCGAATGTTTTTTCCCCGCAACTTAGCAGGTAGCTATCGTGCGCATCGCCTAGGGAATAAACATAATTTGCAAGTAAGAGCGCAAATCTATGACATTTGGTACCATTGCTACAAACTAACTACAATTTGAAGGTAGCTTTCGCTACTATTTTGACCGAATGAACTATATTCAAAAGAAGCTGGATAACATTGCAGCAAAAATGCAACAGACTGACCAGTCCAACCCTTCACGCCATACATTCACTTGACCTTGATATAAACACGCTTTTTATTTCCCGCTGTAGCTCTTACAAACCCAGACTAATACCCGACCAATTGCCTACCTTGTAGTTAAAGCAAGAGCGCTTCCGAAAACAAAAATGCTCAAAATATTTGACCAGACGTGACCAGACTTTCTTGACGCTTCGCAGTTGATGTTGACAACGCCTTCTATTAATGGTTAACCAGCTCCGTATACGGCTCACGGCTACAAAATTAATTTGCATACTTTGAAAACAATTAGCGTGAGTCGCATGCTTGAAAATAATTATCATTTGATTGGTAGCTATAGAGATACGACCTTTTCAGTCAAAACAGTTCGTTCGTATGTTCGTTCGAAGTTTTATCGTTCTTAAAAGAACAAAATCTAACAAATAAAGTCGTTCTTGTTGTTTGTTCGAAGTGTTTTCGTTCTTGAGAACAAAATTTGCCAAAAAAATCTTTCACACTCTTTGTTTCAAGTTTTTACGCACTGAGGTCTAGGTCAAGCGTCGCTCTTTTCATGTGCCGAACCTAATGCAAATGAGCTCAGACACAAACAGTAAACTGTATGCCATCTTGCACGCCATATTCAATTATACTCATATTTACGTTAAGTAAATCATACTACAAGTAGCTATTTAAATTATAATCAACTGATTGGATTAAAAGCTTATGACGTCGTCAACCAGCAGTTAATGAGATCGAAATTTTTCCAAGGGGAGAGCAAACTACTTATGAAAGAACTATCTCAGGAATTAAGAAAGGCATGGAAAATGAGATATTCCAGCTACAGAGCATATTTTGATGTAGAAAAGAAGAACGAAATCCGTCATCACAGCTTAAAAGAGCATCATCACTTGAGCGAAAATTGTAAAATTGCGAAGTTTGCTTGCAAAATATTATTATTTGCGCAAAATATAGCCCTGCGAAAAAGGGAAGCACCCACTTTTAAAAACTGGACTGTGTCTTTGACGAACGGAGTATCAGGAGTTCCTAAAGTCACCAAAAGTAGGATGAGAGAATTGATAACTTACTGTAAAATTTGAAGGTTTTTGTACTCTACGTCCTTCTTCAGCGTAGTCAAATAAAGTTTTTACTTAAACACTTACTGTGTTTTTTTGTTTTCATTGCACCGAAACTGGTTGAAATTACCTCACGCAACACTAAAACATACAAAATTTGAAAATTTCGCAGGGTTATATTGCTCGCATTTTACAACATTTCGGAACTAAACTTTGCAGTTTTAGATACTCTATTCAGGAAGCTCTTTCTAAGCTGTGGTGATAGACTTCGGTCCTCTTGTCTAGATCAAAACTTCGTCTGAATGTTCTTTGAGAACAAAGATACCCAAAAGAATCGTCTTGCTGTTCGTTCGAAGTTTTTTTGTTCTTAAAAGAACAGACTTTGCCAAAACGAATCGTTCTTGCTGTTCGTTCGAAGTTTGTTGTTCTCAAAAGAACATAATTTGCAAAATAGAATCGTTCTTGCTGTTCGTTAGAAGTTTTTTCGTTGTTTTACAAAAAAATTGGCCAATCAGTCAGGATCGTGCATGATGTAATTTTTCTATTCGTTAGTCTATGTTTATTTCGTTTTTCGTACTCATCTTATTGTCCTTGCTCGTTGCCGCCTTCACTTTCTTGGCCGTTTTTTTCTTCGCAAATATTGACGTTTTTTTCTTCGCCGCCTTTTTCCTCGTCAGTTTCTTCCAAGCTTGACTCGCTGAGAAATATGAAAACGTACAGCCTAGTACTCAGGCGCTTATGTTTGAACCAAAAGGTTTGACCACATGTGTAGCCCAGAATCACGCATCTCGCGCGATACCCACGCGCAAACGTTGACAATAGCACCTGAGCACGAGCCTGGGAGAAGTTATATGAAATAACCATGCAGGCACACAAAAAGATTTGTCGCATGTTCGCCAGATTTGAGCACATTAAACTGTATTGCCTTCCATTAAAAAACTTACCTTGAAGACGATTCAATGTCAACAAAATTTCGATTTGGGTTCCAATGTTCTTTTGAATCATCAATCATGGTCATATCATAATCTGGTATAAGAAGATTTATAAATAATAATATGATAATGATAATAAAATAATAGAATAGAAAATAAATAGAAATAAAATTAATTAAACAAAATTATATAAAATTAAAAAATAAAATAAAATAAAATTTAAAATAATAATAAATAAGAATAAAACAATTACAATATTGCCGTATAACATGGTACATAAGATGCTTTTGAACTGATATGAAGCTACATAACAGTCCATTTTGAATCTTAAACTAAAAAAAACATCAAATAATAGAGGTTGAGAGAGCCCAGGGATATCTCCTATGAAACTGAAGTATCTTAGCCTCTCCAACACTAACCATTTTTATCTTCTTGTTTCTTTTTCAAATCTTCCATCCATTTATTTTGAGATAGAACAACCTCAGCACTGTCTTTACATGCACTATAGATATCCAGTAGCTCCCTAGAAATGAGATTCTACGTTAATGTTCGAGTACTCTTGAGGGAAGAGACAAAATAGAATTCTCCTTTTCGTTTCATTTCCAAAGAGTTTCCTAAACCATATTACTACACGAAAACGACATTTTGCAAATATTATAAATACATGCAATCTCTGTAGTTCTGAGATATATTATACTTCTTCTTTAAATGACTCAAGTATTATAACTATATATATACAATTTCTGAGTTTGATAAAGGCAGTTGATAGCAATAAAGATGAAGTTTTTGGATATGAAAATACCATTACAATTCTTTTCTAAATGACTCAAATATTATAACTGTATATATTTTCTGATTTGAATAGAAACACTTTAAATAAATGAAGATCAAGATTTCGCAAAAGAAGATATATTACAATTCTTCTGCAAAGGACTCAAATATTATAAATATATACAAGCCCTGACCTTGATAAAGACACTTTAAATCAATGAAGATCAAGTTTTTGCAAAAGAAGATATATTACAATTCTTCTATAAATGACTCAAATATTTTAAATATATACAATCCCTGACCTTGATATAGACACTTTAAATGAATGAAGATGAAGTTTTTGCAAAAGACGATGTATTGCAACTTTCCTTCAAAATTAGCTCAAATATTATAAAAGTGTACAATCCCCGACCTAGATGTGGACAATTCATTATGCACTTCCCCCCAAGAAACTTTTCACATACCTGTTCAAATCATAAAAGCCTTTTCCCCACTTAAAACGTTTCAGTAGTTCTAACCCAAGATCTTTGAAGCCTTTCCAAAAAATATATTGAAACAGTTACTGTCATCATTAGAGAGGTTAAGCTTGACTACCAGTATGAATACCCATATCGATTTATCGCGATTCTAAAGAAGTCGTACTTTTACATGTTGTGACCATTAAGCCGCACTTCACAAAACTTGTTCCGAAAGGACTAATCCATTTTTAATTCAGAAAGGAATAAAATGTAGTCAACTACATACAACAATGATACAATCTTAAATAGATTAGATTACTCACACTTGATCCAAAATTTTAGATGTTATTCAAAGTCTTTTAATATTGATATTCACAACTTCCAATAATGGACAGACTTTGGAAGTCAAGTCAAACACGCTTCCAAAACAAAATGAAGTATGCATGCATTGAACTCGTTTTGGAATTCGTATTGGTACTGGTAGTCAAGCTTAATCTCCCTATTGTGTGAGGACAAACAAACAATTTTACTTGTCAACGAAAACTTATGCATCTCAAAGTAAACTCTTGCGTTGCAAAATGCTATAATATCACTAGTCGACCTGAATGCCATGCTATTACTGATAGTTAAGGTACCTGTAATATACAATGTTGCAGCATAGGCTTCAACACAGGACAATTGACATGGGTGACCGTAGTTAATAGGGTTAGCAGCAACCAAGTATGGTAGCAGCCTGGCATGACCACCTCGCATCCTATTAAAAGGAGTGTCATCCAGCTTTGCCCACGAGCAGTCAATGACAGCTACGCCACAATGTGTCACAATGTCCTTATCTTCGGCTGACAAACATTTCTGCCCCAAAGGACTGAGGACGATACCATGAGCTTTCTGGGATAGATTTAGCGATCGGACAAAACCAAGTCGTTCAAGTTTACGTCCTGAACATTTCTTCGGATCACAGTGACCAAGGTCCTTATGATTGAAGCCAAATTTTGAGTTTTATTCAAAGCATTTGAAAACTGTTCAATTAGCAATATAACATTTAATGGTGTGTTGCATTTGTTAAGTGCTTTAAAGATAAATTCAAGGCTAGTTTGACAAGCGGTTAGAATTTTTTTGTTGTTGGATCTCTAATTGTAAAACACTAAGGTCATTAATAACTGCAAAAAATTCACTGCACCAAATTGCTTACCCACATAAGCAGAGGAAACGGAAAACCTCTTCCAAAATCTTTTTTCTTTTCATCAGGCTGATCTAACAGTAAAATGAATATTAAACACCACAAAATAGCAAAAGCACTTTAACTACCCTACCTACATATTATACTGCACCTAAGAGCCTCCACAGACGGGCAGTTTCGTTGTAGACTACTATTTGCTGTCGATTACTGCGCGTTGTCGACAACCAAATATTGTCGCCTGTGAAGTTAGTTGTCGACAACTAAATTGTCAATTTTTAGTTGTCGACAACAAACAAGTTTCCCCTTGTTCTAAGAAAACTCGTTACTTGTCGACAACTATTTGTGAGTGACAAGATAAATTTTCACGTGTATGGAATGCTACAAGTTGCTCTAAATAGTTGTCGACAATAGTAATTGATAACAAATAGTTGTTGACAACAAAACTGCTTGTCTGTGGAGGCTCTAAGAGCAAATGCTACTTGTTTTACTTCGTCTAATTAACTTAACTTACCATCATCCAATGATAATTTATTCACAGCAGAACAACATGCCCCTTCATCCCATTTCTTTTCATTCTTCCTACCACTTTTTTTCACTCTATTATGCTTACCCATTTTCCATCATTTCATTTCTCTCTACATTCCTTGACATGCTTCTGAAAGATACTCGGAGAACATCGGAGAAAACCGAATTCGTCATGTACGTACACTTATATATCATCTCTTACATAAAGTATTCCGAGGTCATGAGAGACACGGTAAAAACCAAAATGGCGGCTTACAAGGAGTGAGAAAAGTATTTTCAAGATATTTTGATAAATAATCCTTGATTATTTCTTTAATAATGTTTTCGTCTCAGGAATATATAGATAGTAAAACAGGAAGAGATGATTTGAACAGATTTCAATACTTACAAGCATTAGTTACAGAATTTCAAGACTCTTCAAAAGATGGTATGAGAAATTGATGATTTTGCGACTTGAGTAACGATCTTGGGTTGTTTCTTTTTCAATTCTACTCATCTTACTTTTTCCCATTTCAATATCTGCTAAACCAACTTTCAAGGTTTGAATCTTACAGGAGGTCAAATTATAATTAATCTTTTTCATAGATTCAAAGTGTCAAGTGCTGGCTAACCTCGCAAACTTTGCATATGACCCTCTAAATTATCCCCATTTAAAGAAACTCAATGTTGCCGAGCTATTCCTAGGTAATCTAAAGTAGTACAGCATGGCAGTTGACTATGTAGAACAATTCCTTTCATATTTATTATCATGACAGTTTTCTACATCATTTAGACATGCTCAGCGAACCAAATGAAAAATTCGTTGAATTTGGCATTGGTGGATTATGTAACTATTGCCTTGGTATGCTTTTGAAGGCACTGGATTAAATTACATGTATTTATCATACAGTTTGTTTGCAAAAACATTGTGAACAGCGCATATATGTCTTTTAGACACAGACTGTAGACAAGCCATTTTGGAAAATAATGGGATTCAGGAAATTATCAATTGCTTGTCCAGGTATGGAATTACCTTTAATGCCTGGCATACTTTTTTTGTCGGCCCGTGTTCTTCTCCTGCTATATGTAGTGAAAAAGTGGATTTACCCAAAAGCTATGTATGCAAGTCAGTTTAGCAAAAGTCTGTTTTGTAGCTGGAAACAATATTATTTCCATACGAGGCAGTCTGAGATGGGCTTACATTAACTCAAAAAAAATTATTGAAGCAGTTGGAATATATACCTAAGTATAATTTTTTAAATAATATATACTTTAGTTCGAATGAAGAAACAGTTCTTTCAGCTATCACGACTCTGATATATCTTCAAAGCAGTGAAACTATGAAAGGTATTGATTATTTATTACTGTGCATGATCTTTCCTAAGTTTTGAAGTTGCTTTTCCTTTGTTTCACAAATCCTGGCTTAAAATGGGAAAAAAGTTAACCAAATGGCTATTTAAAGAGAAGCACTTTTATTTATTTTATGTTTATTTTCAGAGCTTTCTTCTGACGAAATTATTGAATGCATGACAACTTACTCGTCTTCATCAAATGTGAGGCTTAGTAATCTGGCGAAAATATATCTACAGGTAAATTGTGGACTTCAAGGACAAAGTTAAAGTCAATATTGACAAGCATTGTGCCATAATGCTACATTGCACTAGTGTTTATTCAATATATACTACAAAACATAAAACTGTCACTACATATGGCATCTAACAATCGACTGAAAACTATTTCTCTTTTTTGTAGAGTTTAAAGACAAGAATGTAAAACACTTATGCTTGTTTCACGTTTGAATACAATGGAACGTGTATGCACAACACAACAAACAATCTTTGTATGAAATAACTATATAAAACAATTAATTATTTGTAGCCTTCAGGCTGCGTGAGATTCATTAAATTCACGAATATTTTTTTTGGTTGTGTAGTTGGTGAAAGAGTTCTTTGGGATTGGTGAAGGCCAAATTTTCGAAAATAAAACAAAACGAAACTTTTAAATCGAAATGGAAGTACCGTTACCAAGGAAACGTATATACAAAAACAAGATGGCGGTTTAACAAGTAATTTGGCGTTTTCTCGTTGCGAAACACGAATTACAAGAGGTTTTTTCTTAAGTTTTTTCTGCAGCGATGCCTCCGAAGAAAAAAGAAAAGGCGAAGAAGGACGAAGACGCCGAAGTGGCCGCTGATTCTAAACCAACTGAAAGAGAAATGCTGCTGCAACAACAGTATGTCCAACAGTACAACGTTTATGTTATGTACTGGACCGGTTTCGCAAAGTCACAGCATTGAACAATCCCTGTTTACTCTTGAAACTTTTAGATTCACTGTTTTTTCCCTTCTGTTTTATCATTGTTGTTTTAATGAGGTTACGTTAGCAACGAAGGTTAACAGCTTGGGAACCGCGGCACTATGCGCAGCCTGGGTATGAGCAAAACCCTCAACTTGAGGATATGGGGAGTGCCAAGCAGGAGTAGTCGTCATTCGCTATTTGATAGCCAGCCAATGAAGTTTAGCGCAAAACTAGTGATATAAAGAGAAAAAAGTTTTTTTCTCTCCACCTTGTGTTGGTTTACTATTTCCACTGATCAATCAGTTCAGTGTGATAGGGTGCAGAGGTGGGGTAGTCAGGTCCTGGCTTGCATATTTGTGTTCCATTGGACCTTAATCCAAGTAACCTAGATAATGCAACCTTTTCCAGGCCACGTCTGCATCTGACCGTCCACACAGGTAAGTATCGTGACAACAGATGTTAAGCACTAAATTTCTGATCGAAACTGTGCGAAACCGTTCCCGTTTGAACGAAGCCTTCTAAGAAAGTGCGTTATCCATACGTGTGGTCTTTCGGAGTAAAATGACAGTCAGTATGTATAGACTATGACTGTGCATTTAAAAGATCGTTTAGTCTAGAATACGCAATTTTGATTGATGAAATTTCTGGTTAGCTCTAGTAAAGTAGTGTAGCTAGTGTAGTAGTGTAGTAGTGTGAAGTAAAGAGCTGTAGTAAAGTGTAATGAAACTTACCGTCTTAGGAGCCACGAGAAGTAATGTTTAGAATTTAAAACTTAGATTGATTACGTGCCTATTTGCTGGTGTATTTTCCAAATCTACAAAACTTTGAAAAATCTGAAGGTTTACGTGTTAAAAACGCGTAACAAGAACGCAGCCCAAAGTCACAAGACGTCTAATATAGATTCGTTTATTTTTTACCAGATTAGCCACCTTGAGTGAAGATTTGGACAAGATGAAACGCAATGTTGCTGAACTGTATCCTATACTCGAGTGTAGTTCTTACAAGATTGCTTCTTGCAGGCATATTTCTGCTTGCGTTCTTTCCTTAACGAATATTTTTCGAAGTCGAAAAGAAAACGAGTGGTTGCAAGAGGAAGCCCAAAAAACAAGACGAGAAAGTGTAGGTCATAGTTTGTCAAGGAAAACTTATTCATCTGTGCAGGGCTTCATGATATGAATTGAATTTTCTAGCATGAATATATGGCTTATATGGCGAGAAAGACTGAAAAAAGGCAGAGTACAATCGTCTCGCTCAACGACAACAATCAACAAGAATTGAGCAAAATTGAAAAACAGAAGGAAGAAATGATCGCCCATTACAATCAGAAGAAGAATGGTTAGTGAGTTGTAGAGTGAAAGATACAGCATATTCCAAAGAGGCTGCTAGCTTTTATAGTGGTCGCTTTTAAGATACTATATCATACCAGAATGGACATATTTAGAAGTAATGGATCTTTGACCGTTTAGACTAAATTTTAAAGAATTTTGAACTAGAAAAATCTTTTACCAGAGCCTGAAAGAGCATCCTAAATTTAGTAAAACTGCCAAGTTTGGTTGCAAAATGTTGTAAAATAAGGAAAATATATAGCCGTGCAAAGTTGGCAAATTTTGTATATTTTTTATGTGAGAAATTAATGCTCTTTTTCTTGAACGGGGAATTAATTTCCTGCGCGCAATAGAAAAATATACAAAGTTTGCCAAACTTCTCATGACTATATAGTCCTTATTTTACAACAGTTTGCCACCATGCAAACTTGGCACTTTTACTAAATTCAGGATGCTCATTCAGGCTGTGCATGGTAAAAGATTTTCCGAATTCAAAATTTTTTAAAATTTAGTCTAAAAGGCTAAAGGTCCATTGTGTGCATTGCATTTTCACACAGAGTTGAAAAATCAAATGCTTGAAAAAGAAACAGAATTGGCAGCAGCGAAAAAAGAACTCGCAGAACTCGAACAGTATAAGGTGGGTTAGCTCATAAGGGACAAACAAACTGGTTCATAAGGAAATCGCTATAATCTTCAATGATGGAGGTTGGAAAGAATACTATAAGCTTTGAACTGGCTGATGTCAATGTATTAAAATGACTTTTATAGCGTCTACAACATGACCAAGAAGCTGAGATCAAGTGTCTGCACGAAGAAGTGCAACAAATGAGAACGAAACACTCGGAAAGCATTCAGAAATTGAAATCACAGTTTTTACAAGAGAAAAAACAGTTTCAAGACGACTCTGACTCTAGAATCCAGGCCATGTCGAAACAAGCCAATCAGGTACTGATCTATAACTAGAACTGGATTATCGGATGAAAATTTGCTTGGAAATTCTTGGGTAAGAGTTTCAGATTTGACTATACGAGTAGGACTACAGTTGGAAGTTGTTTTTTTCTTTTCTATACGAACTTTTGTTTCAAAATTCTGCTTCGTTTTCATTTAACTGTTGCTTGTTCTGGTCGTACTTGCTATCAAAGTCAAAATTGTCATATCTAAAGCTCTAGTACGTGTGGACCTTCTCTTCAATACCCTGCCAACTGTTATACAAAGGCCCATTTACACGGGCGATTTTTGCTGCGACGTTTCACGTTTTGAACGATGTGATAGAGTAGAAATCTGCCGAATATACTTGGTCCAACAATTTCGCTAGTGCACTCGCCAGTCAACCTACTCGATCACATACGCTAAAAGGAGAAAAATCGCAGCACAAATCGCCCGTGTAAACAGGCCTTTACATCTCTTGCGCACATCTCTAGCACGTTTATAAACGGATGCAATATATACGCAATATTGTTGATTCAGCAAGGGCAGACAAAAGTTAGACAAAAAGTTTAAATGAAACAACTCGATCTAACACCCATACAACAATATTCAAGATCACGGAGCAGTATACAGATTCAATATTTAACACCTTGTTTCCGTTTAAACACGCCTTTACTATACACCGCCACTAACCTCGTCTTGATATTGTATCTCCAAAATAGCCCGAGAGTTTCCAACTTCGTTGACAATTTCTTCAGCTTGTTTGAATATGTCATCCCTGGACACTGTACGCTATATAATACAACAAATAATGTAATTGGTATCTACCTTCAAGAGTTGAACTGGCAAGACTCGGTTGATAAACTTTGCAAAATATATCTTTTATACTGTATTATTCAGTATATATCCTACCTTCTTCCTTTCTAATCGCGGTGTTACTCGATCTGTTCCCTCGGCGCTCAATAAATCTGGAATTGTTTCCTATAAATTTTGAATCAGGGTACAATAAGTACATTTGCCATCAATCGATACATAGGTGTGCAGTCTAAGATAATCTTCCACAATAATGCTTCCATTTGTCCATAGTTTTGTGCATGCTGATGCATCCTTGCTCACGGTGAGCACAACGCCTTGTCTGATTTAACGAAATTAAAGTACCATTCAGTTGTCGCTCGATCAAGTTTTCATTGAGGACAAAAGCAGTGAAACACTTGCACATGGTGAAGATGTTTCGATAACAAATTCTGGAAATTTTCAGTTAGGTTATCGAGACTGCAGACAGACTCCTCTGACAAAAGTTTCATTTAGGGCACACCAGAATTTCCGAACAAGATGAACAATACACTAAGAATAGAAACCATTTACAAATGACTTCAAACACAACTCACCTGCAACTTGCTCATAGCTCTATCTCTATCAAACGTACTGCAGTAGAATAACTGTTGACGACACTCAAATGGAAACAGGAACGGACTAAAAACAAGAAGACCATTCAAACTTATGGGAGTTTTACACGAGTGCACTGGTCCGTATGAATTATCGTAAAGTGCATGTAGCAGACTAGTCGTGATCATGGCGAGTAAAGGCCCGTTTACAAGGGTTTCCCTGGGATTTTTCTCGTTATGAAGGATGCAATGGCGCGAATATCTGGCAAATATACTTGATCCAACAACTTCGTTAATGCACTCGTCGGCCAATCTACTCAATCACATACGCTAAGAGGAGAAAAATCACAGTAAAAATCGCCCGTGCAAACGGGACTTAGAGCATAGTATAACATACAGTGTATATATACGGTAATATAAAGTTTATTTATTTACACACTAAGCCAAAGCGGCCTAGCCACAAATAGCTTTCCTTGCCTTGAGAAGCAACTAAATTTTCAATTTTGCAGAAACTCTTCATAAAACGTTTTGGTATTTTCCATAAACGGTTAGGCCTACCAGAAAGCAAGCTCAGTTGCAGAATTTTAGGCATTTGTTTTCGAAAGGAATGCAGTCAAGTTCATGATCTTACCATTCGTGAGCTAGTATTCCGAGCCAAGCTGGAAGATTGCCTGTCATTATTGCAATAGGATCTAAAATATTTGTATTAGTTAAACAAAATACAGTATGCAAGACGCTTACGATAGTGGGATAACCCCCAATCTCTAATTATAATTATGTTTAACCCTTATCAGTCCATTTTACCACAGTTCACACCAGATGACTTTAGGCTCAGGAAAACTGGCGCACTATAGATATTAAGCTGGCTTAGCTATACCAGCTTAAGATTTAATGTGGTTAAGATAAAACCACATTAAATAGCTTTAATAAGACTTAATATAATCTAAGATTTAATAGACTTTTGAGACACAAACCTTGCAGTTGCCTGGACGCTTTGGCCGTCAATTTTGTACTAATGAACTCAGTTGGAGGAATCAAGGCACCTCTGTCTTCCAGCTAAGTAATTAAAAACAGCGCTTAGCATTTTCCAATTCAATGTATCCATGACTAGGATGGCAAAGTAACGTTACATTTAAAGCGAGGCTCATGAAAAAAGGCCGCGGTATGTCACTTAGTTTTTTTCCGGTCATTGACCAGTTATCAGACTGTATTCTTTTCCGATCAAGAACACTGAATAGTTATCTTCTAATTTAAAAACGAAACAAGACGTTTGCCAGTTTTTGCTATCGTGTTGACTCACACATTAATTGAATACCGCGTGCACAACTATTCTACCCTTCCGTATCTCATTCTTTTAACAATTTTTCCAAGAGAAGATTAAAGTAAACGACGGCCCCCATATCGAAAATCCAAACCTCTCGATAGATGAGAATCGGAGCCAATGTCTGGCTAAACTATGCTCATATATAAAACGTAGTCTACCTCATACACAGCGCCCCACTTTGTATTGAGGTTAAAAAGAGTCTGAAGAAGATGAATACTCTCCATTGATGAATCTTTGAGTTCTAAAACACGAAAACAAGTTGATGATTAAGCCTGGGTTTTATCCATTGTCCGTGATCATTGACGAACAGAATCTATTGGATTAAATTTCCTTCACTGGTCACAGTGAATCAAGAACTAAATCTATGTAATGGTACGATATAAAAGAAACCAGTTTCAAATGCATCAGACAATAAAGTCTGTTTAACTTTGCTTGACTTTTATCTTGCCGTAAGAACAGAGTCATTCAACTCCAGTCATTGCACACCTACATGCGTAGCTTGATAACCAATAATTTAGTCCTATGAAATGAATATACCGAAATCTGCAAAGTGTCTGAAAATTACCGTGTTGAGAAGTGATCGTATTTGCCATTATTGACAAGCTTGATGTCGAGGCTCCGTTGTTGTTGTCTAAAACAAGACAATAAGAGACCGTAATAAGCAGAACACGAACATACAGAGAACTTAAACCTGGTTTTGACAAGAAAGGTCCTCCTTTGTTTTCTCGCTTCTGTTTGCGTCGCACATGAAAACTATATAGGCTGTAGAAAATGTCTCACCGACCAGGGATTGCATACATTTTTATATTTGACGAATTGCGATATATATCATGTAATGGGCACGTGCTATATGTTGTAATGAGTCCACTCTCGTAGACGCATTGCAACAAAAATTTCCGGATATAAACACAAGAATTTTTCGCGAAGGAAATGAGGGAAAAGTTGTGAGCAATCCTTTCCCTACGTCATTTCTGAAAATATTATCAGGCCGGCCTTTTAATGTTTGAGGATAACGTTTTCGCCTCTAGTGTACCATTACAAATCTATCGTAGACACTGCAGGGTTTGTCAATTTAATTGAAATGGAGGGTACCAGCTGTAGACAAAATTTGATCTAAGATCTTCCTGCCTATATTAAAATTAGCTGGAAACTTTCATTGTTTGATAAAAGAATTTGGAAAGGCGAATGGCTGATGGTGTGAACTAGTCGTACAGAGCAGCAACACTCACCACCGGAGAATTCTTTATTTTTCTTCGCTACAGATTTCTTTCCTGATTTCGTTGCGTTACTTGAGCTTCTGCTTAACGCTGACACACTACTTTCTCCTGTGTCCTGACTCGCACGGTAGTAGATCGTGTGTGTACCAACCCAAATACTGGGACGACCTAATACACCCTCTTCATCTTGATCTTTGTCTTCATCCGCCTGCATGTGTCCAAAATAAAATGTTAGATTTGTATCCAATTAAAAATTACTGTCATTGCATGCAATTGACGTTTTGATAAACCACTGCATCAATTCGTAACTGTTGACAAACTATTGCACCAATTCACAACCTGATCAATGTCAATTGCCTGAAATGAAAAAAATGGCGAAAGATGCCAGTTCATTCATTTCGCCATGATTTTTACCACAACTTTTTTTTTTACGTGCATGGTGACAATTGTGACGGAAGGCGTCGCTCTAAAACAGCAACGTTGCATGCTAAGCAGAAAATTATAGACATCTGTGTATTGATTCTGTTCAAGCAAACAATAGTTAACTGTCATTTTCAATGTCTGAAGACCGCAAAAGATTTCTATAAAATCTAACAAGAGGCTGTGGCGGATTGAGAACAAAGATTCAGAGACCAGACAGTGGAGTAGATTTTGGTGAAATGAATTAATGTAATATTTTATCAATACGGGCTCCGCCATAATAGTAAAAGGAACGATAAATAAAAAAGAGCACAAATTTTCTCAGAGATTCTTTAGTTTCTAGTTTCTACTATACTTTCTCCAGGTATCTCTTCATATATAGAACTGTAGAAAGCTGTTTTGGGTGAACTTTCTACGGAGCTCGAGTATAATCAGCAGTTTTGAACTGCAGGAGCAGACGATTGAAAAAGCATGGATCTGTATGAAAAGGAGAACGAATTCCTTGCCTGTCCATACTGTTTGACTGCCTGGTACACGGTCATATTGTAAGGTAGCACTTTGTCTCCAATCATGATTTCCAGGTAATGCCTGCTAAAAATGAAGTGAAATTTCGTACTTGATGTTTAATTTATAATTGTCCAAAACATGGGCGTAATTGTATTGTATTGTGATATAGGATTATTGCTGATTCAATTTTCAGTCAGGTTTACTTCAGTAGAAAATTTTCTCGTTATCACACATTGACACAAAATGAATAACTTACTTCTGCGAATAACTTATAAATAACTATTCATAACAACTAATGAATAACTTACTTCTGTGAGCCTGGGCTCTGGAATGCCTGCAACATTAAACGATATTGTTTTACATGAGTTGGAACAAACATTTGGAGCTCATCCATGCGACTGACCAGCACAAAAGATAGAGGCAAGCCATACATTTATTTTTTTTTTACTGTAAATAATCTAATAAGCACAGGGCAACTATAAAATTTTGAGACCTTGAACGGACGCGTTAAATAGACCCGAAGCCTGGTTTAGAGAATGGCATTTAATTAATTTTTAGTTAAAACCAGTGAACTCTAAAATATCTAGAACGGTGACTCCAATGATCATGTCATTTCCTTGATTTTTAAGGCTGCAATTAGTATTAGGGGGGGGTCTTTTTGTAGGGGCGTTGATTGGAGGGGAACGTATAATAATAAAAACCCTGCATCTGAGGAGAAAGGAGGTGTTTGTCGGATACGATGCATTTAATTGAGAGAGGATATTTATTAAAACATTTGCGGCCGGTACTCATTATTTTCTGACAGAAAACGAAGGATATGGAAATACCAATGACATATAGAAATTTAATGTAGTACTACAATAAACACAGTAATAGTAATAGTAATCACAGTATAGTAATTACAGTAATGATTACTGTAGTATTACAGTAATCATCTTCACTAGCACTTGGACAAAACTCTTTAAAATTTCGCTTCGCATGATTTATTTATGCGGATAAAGTATGCAAAATATTAAGGACAAATCGAATTGCCGCATCATTTTATGATACACTGTTCCATTTGCTAATTTCACGGAGGATTTCCACAGCCTACGCCTTATAACACGATGTACGCTAGACACAAATACTAACGACTAGCAAGAAATCAAAATAACGTTGATTTTTTAGGCTTACCAAAGCTTCTTCAATATCTTCCTCAGATCTAAAATAGAAGAGCAACATATATGTGATTTTTTAACAAACACGACTGCGTCTATCAGGAATTTCGACAAACAATTTTACTTAAAGGCATACGAATAAAATTGTAAATTGCATTAAGATCTTAAAGTACATGCCTATATTAACCAGGAATGGAGTTACAGGCGGTAAGTGGTGCTCGCCCTCCCTAGCCAAGGCCACATATAGTTTGGAGGATAATAAATAGCCTCAAAGACAATTTGCATTTTCCACTTAGAACTGGTGCACCACCGTCAAGATGATCACGGTGGATCTATCCCTGATTCTTACTAGTTGCGAAAGTAGATTGGTTAGAACTTGGTTACAAGTCGGCTCTCTTTTGAAAAAAATGTTCCATTTTTATGCCATGGACTTGTTGCAGGATATTTCATGCACTTAATAAAGTTATCGGAAAAAGGAAATTACTTATATATAGAGTAGACATCAACTGAAGAATGTATTGTGTAACAGCTGAGCAAAAGAAAATTAAATATACTGTACAGTAGGGAAATACTCACAGATCATCATCACTGCCCTCCTCATCAACGTCCTATAGAAATTATTTTTTGGTAAAAGCGTGGCTATAATAAGGGTAATTTGCAATCTGGCTACCTAACTGGAACGAAATTCTCAACATTTCGCATGAAAGGCTTGATCAAAAGTCGGCATATTAATTAATACTTTACATAAAAGGAACAAGTATTGTGATCGGCAAAAACAATATTGATCGGATCAGCATTAACGCTTTTAGAAATTTTATTCTTCAGAGGTTGAATTCACAAGGCCTGTTCACATAGTTAGCAGGTGGCCTTCAAAGGGGCAAACCTATAACAACAAGACGAATCCTCCATCACTGTAAATATTGCCTTTACCTCTCTCACTCTTCCGTATCCGCGGAGAACTAAATATCTCTCGATAGCCTAAACATAGTTATGTTAAATAAGTTACGATGATTATTACAGATGCATGCATTGCAATTTTCTAGGTCTTGAAAGTAGCAATTGCAATTTTCGTCATGAGCGCTCTACTTGCATTTCACTCTGTTCAACCCCAGACGATTTTCCTCGTCAGGGATGAACATTCGCCAGTTAATATGTAAGTAAAGTATATGAGGTTTTTTTCTTGTTAACCCATAGACTGGTAATGCACCACAATACCCGGTACTTGTACATTTCATTCTGTTTAACGCCAGACGACTTTACTCGTAAGAGGGAAACTCTACCCGTAAATGGGTTACATAATACGTGAGCTCAACAAAATAGGTGTAAGTATAATTATGCCATTTCAAAATTGGGAAATCTGATTAGTGCCTACAAACATATAATAGTGGGTCCCATAATAGTTCGTCTTGTTCTTATCAGAGCATTCTCTTACCTGCACAAGGGCGAGTGGGTCAATCTTTACAGGACCACCGCGCCAGTTTTTAACATTCGTACAAGCAGGATGTCTTTGAAGAAAACACTGAAAACGGGGACGAAAATTAGGTAACTGTAGATATAAATTAACTAGGTAACCTAGAATTATGTTCCTGCAGGAACACCATTGTGGGACAAAGCAAAAGGACATCCCTTGTCCCACATGTGGGACAAATCGGGGAAAGTCACGTTTTTGTAAATCTCTCCGAGTGATAATCCCACTATCGCCAGCAAATTATTCACTAGCCACGGTTTCAAACCAGCGAACTTTAGTTTCGTAGTCCAATGCTCTCAACACTAAAGTTACGCTGCCGGTCGGTTAGTTTAACTCAGATCTAGTTTCTCTCACCCGGCAACGCTGGTCATATACAAATCTAACATCAAGTTTTTGTATATCCAGGACGTGCTATAAACTGACGTTCCTACTATGACGAGGGAAAATTTACAAGCCACGGCGGATTTCGAACCTGAAACGTTTGGTTTTCTAACCTGAGTTGGATTTTCGATAGATAAATGGTTTACATATAGTTGTTCGGCAGCATGAAATGAATTCCGTAACTATTTACAATGTTTTTCTAATGTAAACAGTTATATATATTTTACCCTAGACTGTTTAATTCACAACAATTCCCAAGCTGACTATCCTACCCAACCCTGTCCACTTTCCCTGGTGGCACACACCGGAGAAAACCTACAACTTACGACAGAGTAGCCGATGGACTCTTTTAATATGAAAAAGTTTACTCCGCGCTGAAAATCGAACCCACAACTCCATTGGTGAAAGGCACTTGTCCTAGCGACTGCGCCACCGAAGCCCCGCAACAGAGCTGCACGAGGTCGTAGGCTCGTCGAAATAGCCCGACGCCAGTAGTCTAAGGCCTAGGTCAAACGTCGCTCTTCTCATGCGCCGAACCTAATGCAAATGACCTAAAGTCTTTGTCTGAGCT
>JAODVM010002791.1:0-20883 GCA_025400095.1 Phenganax marumi
TTGACAATTGGATGTAAGTCGCAAGAGCGTTGCCAACCATTAGCCACAAATGAATACTAGGATTAAATACCACCCTGTCTCACAAACGAGCAAATGTAGTTCTCGATACAATCTGCCAATAAACGGCAGCACTTCACTTGCGATAGTAAGTTCTAGTATAAATATATACGGAAATTGAACTGTCCGCTGTCTTAAATACCGCAATTATTCGAATAAACGCCGCGGCGTTTATTAAAATTTTGACCAGTCCGGCGTTTATTTGAGGGAGGCGTTTATTGGAATGAGTACGATATTCTTCCAACGTTTTTAGTTCGATGTTTAGAGTCTTCGTTGCGAACAGTTTTCGATATTGCCTCTGCTTTGTTTTTGTTTGTCAGTGAAGGATATTTTTAGTGATAGAGAAAAGATTTTACTTTCTAGTAATCGCTGACTGACAATAGATGTTGCTGTGTTCGTTTCCTTTTAGTATTTCCTTGGGCAGTTCCGAAACTTGACCACACAGAAGACCGGACAAGAGCGGAGGATTGTTAGTACTTCATGTGATTATCTTTATTAGTCTCCTTATTAAACTTAATTGGCTATGGAATGCATTAGAATGAGCGGACGTTAAACTTCTCGTTTCAAGCTTTGAACTATGAAGTTATATTGTGTTTATTTTAGCGTCGTATGTAAGAATCGGTCATGAAGAACAGATGCCTGGGCAGGTTTGTTTACGTATTTATGCAAGCCCCCAAGTTGAAATATTCAAGTTCGTAGAATAGAAACTCAGCTCAACATATACACCAATTCGACAAATTGGTCCGTGAAGTCTGGGAATGAGTTTGAAGGTGAAAATTATTAATACAAAACTTGAATAGAATTTTTTTATCGCTAAAATTTTTTGCTAAGCGTAGCTATGGAGTCAATGAAGATACAACGAAAACAATTTGTACCAAGAAAAAATACCTAGACAGGTTTGTATCTATAATTTTCACCCCCCAAACTCATCTCCAGTCCACACGGACTGGTTCGTCGAAATGGTGTCTTGCTTTAAATTATAGCCATTTGGAGAGACTGTTATTAATTTTTAAATATTTAGTGATTGTGACGTTTAGATGCAGATTTTAGATTTGTTTAGCTTCGCCAATAAGGAGTGGGTCACTACTGCAGCAGAAGCCAATTACTGCTGGCCCTTTTTTTTACCCAAACCAATCAGGAGAGAACGCGCACATTCTGCCAGTATAAAATTTCAATGTATAGTTTAATAGTTCATTTCAAATTTTGCATGTAACTTTATTCACTTTTTCTGGAAGATGTCGTAAGTTAATACGGAACATAACAAACAATAAATGTTTAAACTTCAAGCTATTTTCATAGCTCTACTTAAAGCAATATGTGGGCTGTGATTTTTATTCCACGAATTGGTAACATTCAGGGGTTTTGTCAAATTTAAAGCGCAAGTCGAAAACGATTGTTTTAGAGCTGAGAGTGAGAAAATGCTATTTCCATTTGCCGTGTTACTGTACTCAAATATTATACTGTTCTTTATGCAGTTACGAGACTGGAACGAGGAACTTCAGTCGGCGAGGGAGTTGCCAAGGGAAACGTTACAACAGCGACTTCTTCGAGATAGAGCCATCTTTAAGGTAAAAAAAAATTGACCCAGCGTTTCCATACTCCTGTCATGAATTTTTCAAAAGTCTTAGTTGCGTTCAAGAAATGAAATTCTAGGACGCAAAACATACCTCTTTTACCACTATTTTCAGTTCCAAATGTTATATCTTGAAATGGACGCCATATTTCCTTCAGCCAATCATAAAGAATTCCCGATGGAATTATCTATCCTGTTTACTTCGAGTTCACTGCGTTTGAGCAATATCTCGTATTATTTTAGATCACAAGTGATTTCGTTATGGCTGCAACGCGTGGGGCAATGGCTGTTGTTGATGGAAATGTCCTCTCAATTAATCCTGGAGATGATGAAAAGTAAGTCTGAAGTAATCTACAATGAACGAGAAAGCGTTTATTATACCGGCGTATAAAGCCCGTTTCCACTAGGCGGAATTTTCCGTGTGGAAAATAAATCTACCAAAGTGATTCGCTAGCAATGTATATCGCTGCGAAGCGAACCAATCACGTTGCTAGATTTATTTCCCGCGTGGAGAATTCTCCCTGGTGGAAAACCCGCTTTAAACACCGAAAAGTGTGTTGAAATACGAGCGTTAGCAGTGTTTTTGAAACACTTGGAGGTGGTCTACACCGATGTAATAAACAACTTTTGAGTTTATCGTATTGCTTCTCAACGAACTTGTCGTGAACGTTTATTGTCTTGGTATAAGCCTGGTTTCCATATAGTCGTAAACGTCGTAAAGATAGAGTCACGAATTAACTTTCTAAACATCCGAAATAAAGTATTTTAAAACAAATTATTAGCAAAGCAATTTTTAGTGGACAACATGCATGTGTTCGTTGAGATATACTGCCAAGAAGATAGAATATTTTGGCCGTTAAGAGATATCGTGACTCTTTCTTTACGACGTTTATGACTATATGGAAATCAGGCTACAATGAACTCGAAAGTTGTTCATTACAGGTGTGTAAAAGACATCAAAATGAGTAAAACAGAACTCGGCCAGGCTTTGTTTTCTGACACACGTTTTCTGCATGTTGCGTATGATTCATGGAATGCCCGAACTTGGAAGGACACAAATTTAGCAAGTACACATCACATTAGCCAAACACAAATGTCAAAGTTTGTTTGTTTGTTTGTTTTGTATGAAGGTCTCGTCTGTATATATGGAAAAATATTTTCTTCAGTCTGGCTTTCGATAGCAGAGACCATTTTAAAGACGTTGGTGGTATGTATATTGTACATTGAACTTTGTTTCAATTTGACGTTAGACTATACATGGCTACCCGTAGTAGGAAGAGAAAACATCACATGATACATTTCTAACAGTACTGTTTTTGATCTATCAGGACACACCGTAATAGCAGTAATGTTTTGCTGAAGTTTTACTTCTCGTGGAAATATTCATGAATAATAATAATTATATTAGTAATAATAATGATAATAGTAATGGTAATAATAATAATAATAGTAATAATAATGGAAACTTTATTGTTGTATTATTTTTTCTTTTTACATATACAATTATAAATCTCACTGATACAGGTGATTTATAGTTGGCTAGTTCATCATCATCATTAACATTATTACTATCATCATTATTATTATTACACTACACTACATTACATTTACATTACAGTACCATTAACTACACTACATTAACATTACACTGACTACTTGTTATATAATCCCATAGTTATTTGTATATATGTTATCAGTGATTCACGTAGCCGATTCTAAATTACCTGCAAGAAGTGGGATTTACAATTGTATATACTCAAAAAATGCATATAATAAAGTTTTCACTATTATTGTTGTTATCATCATTATTATTACTATTATTGTTATTATTACCATTATCATTAACATTATTATCATCATCATTGTTATTATTGCTATTATTGTTATTATTACCATTATCATTAACATTATTATTATCATCATTATTATTGTTACTATTATTGTTATTAATAGTAGATTACTTAAAATAATAATTTTATAGTATAGATGTAATAATGATAGTGATGGTAATAACAATGAAAGCAAAAATAGGAAAGAATTCATTCGCGTTGAAAATGAAACGTGACCATTTCATTAAGAATATTGCTTGTGTTGTGGCTGCTCTACGTATATTGAATACGCTCGACTCAAACACTGATAATAAGAATAAGAGTTCCGCTTGACAAGACAATTGCAACAGAAATCTTCACTCTTTATTTCTTCTTGTAGGCGACGAGGCCGCATATGTCGCCGCTGTAAGTATAAACGTCGCTTTGTTTTTTAACAAAAGCCTAGCATAAGACACTTACAAGAAACCTGAATTTTTATATTTGGGAATTTGCTCGAAAGGTACGGCATTGTTACATGCAAACAGGCAAGAAAACAAACAAACGAACGCACAGGCAAGCAGGCGCAAAACTACCAAACAAACAAAGAAAGAAACAAACATGCAAACAAGAAAGCAAACAGCAAAAAACAAACAAACAAACAAGTAACCAAACAAAAAAGAAACGAACAAACAAGATGGCTGAAAGCAATTTGGTATTAAACAAAATATCTTGAGGATTTTTAAACGTATGGAAAACTAGTAATGAGACTATTGCAGTGGTTTTGAATTTTCTTTAAAATGAGATCATTTTTGAGTTGACGATTTTTTGTCGCCGGCGTCCTTTAAGCAGGCTTTTATGTGTCGCTAGGGTGCTGATTTAAGAGGAGTCACTGCATATAACAGAATTGATATTGAGGTTCGTCGTGTTTTGATTTTGAGGCCTAATATGCTCCGCGTTCTAATAACTGATGCATATTTTGCGGTTTTTTGAAGGGTCTTTACACGCTTGGGACTGTGGTTGTAGATTATCGCGGATATCGTGTGATTGCTCAATCCATTATACCAGGTACCGCCAGAAAACTTGTTTGTGAAAAGTATGCTCGCAGTTAGTTTCAAGCTTTTCAAACATTAACATATTTAGAATACACCAATTCGACAAATTGGCCCGTGGGGACTGAGGATGAGTTTGGGGGTGAAAATTATTTATATAAAACTTGTATATAACTTTTTACCTCAATAATTATGCTAAGCGTAAATATGGAGTCGGAGCGTACAACGAAAACAGTTTGTACAAAGAAAACAACACCTATATAGACAGGTTTTGTATCTATAATTTTCACCTCCAAGCTCATCTCCAGTCCACACGGACTGGTTCGTCGAAGTGGTGTATTTATTACAATTGCAAAAAGGCGGCATGTCGAGTTTACCATGATTCTTTGGGCGAATTATTTTTGCATTTGTTTAGAATACTAGAAGCACATCGCTTTTGAGCCAGCGATGTTGTGAAACATAAGGCTATCTGCACTTTGATGCTTTTCAGGCAAAATTTGTCAACGGTCACTTGAAACCATTTAGTGCCGAAAAGCGACTATCTTTAAAATTATTATGTTGAATTCAGCTCATTCCCATACTTCAGGAGTCGGACTAAAAATTACCTTTAAGCCCTGTTGGAACATTCCGCTACTGCCGTACCGAGCGCTTTGAAAACAAGAGATAAACACCTGAAACAGGTCCTAGCTTTTATGTAGTAATTTACATTGCTACTTGACATATCTTTTGCAATTTAGGGATTTTACAGCGAGACCAAGAAAATTCTGTGGTATATGGCTCAATTGATGCGGGCAAAACAGTCACATCTAATCCAGCATTTCTGAAATTGGTAAATTTATAAGCCTCTTACAAACGAGCTAGTGTTTCTTTGACAACTTGTCCAAACTGTAGTTTTTAACCAGATTTTCTTTCGTGGAATATACCATGAAAAAGCTGGCAAAACGAACTTAAGCCGCTGAGTATCGGCGTGCAGTCTCTCAAGAACTTATCAAGTTCTGAAGTAGGGATGTTGTGGTGATAACGAACGTAGATACGGCTTTTAGAAACGGTATTTTAAACCAGAGAACGTCTAAATGCTTTAAACACGAATCCTGGTTCGACTTTCAGCATTGTAAAACATTTTTTAAATTTTGGCAACGTATTTTCCTTCGTAAATTTGGCTATTTTAAATAGTTTGAACAAAAACTGTGTAAACACCGGATTAACAGTCCCAACAGTACCGTGTGCTTTTGTAGAAGACTTTTCTAAGATCATTCTTCGTATTCCAATGTTTAAAAGACAGTTCTTTTGTGAACAAGGGCCATTCTCCACTGTCTTCTCTCTTTTCATGAGAAAACTTGACGAGTTTTCGTATACAAACAAATGAAAAAAGTTTCATCTCCTAGAATAACTTGCTCGTGTGTCAAATGCTCAACTGAAGTCTAATTTGAACTTCAGACTGGCTAATGCTAAAATTGTGTGTTTATTTAGTTGAGCAAGGCAGGTAGAGTTTTGAGACTGCGATCGCAGAAGTAAGTATAAGGCGAATATGAAAAGCAGCGTTCACAGGTAGAGGGTTAAAAAAGAATTTGGCAGATCGTTTGTTAACCCATTAAGGCCTGTTTTCCACTAGGCGGAATATTTCGAGCGAAAAATAAATGTAGCAAATGTGATTGGCTAACAAAATAATCCCCGCGAAAAAGTCGAAAGCAAACCAATCATGTCGCTAGATTTATGTTTCGCTCGAACAAGTGCGCGTAGTGGAAAATCGCCTTTAAGTGTCTAGTGGAAATATTTCGAACATTATAAATCGGGGAATGTTGTCTGTGTGTTTCAAGGGTTCTTGGGGAGAAAGATGAGGAGGTGGAATTAATTTCTTCAGTGGAATGCAAGGTATGATTGAAACGTTGTCAAGAATACAGACAGACTCGAGCGAAAAGGCTATAGGTTTTCCACTGAAATGTATGACATAGAATTTCAACTTCATAGCCGGAAATTGGAGCCCAAAATGGCGGCTCATGAATCTTTGAGCTTCATTCTTAGTCCCCCCAACGCGCGCGGTCAACAACTGATTGAAACTGTTGACTTTTTACTAAATTAATATCTTTGCTAACCTGAATAGCCAACTCGAGCTAGGGTACCATACTTACCCATTTGGAAGGTTAGGTGCAAGCTATTGTCCGAGGTGGCCTGGGAACGAGCAATAACCTGGGAATGAGCTGTGGCCCGGGAGGCCTGGAACCTGGCTGTGGTACTTGGATTAAGGAAAGATCCACGCAAATGGTATCTTGAACTGCCATCCACACTCGGTAGCTTGCATCTATCACAACAAGTAACCTTGGTGGTAGATGAACCGAAAACAGGAGCTTTAGAATTAAGGGTGGGAAGGTGGGGCTTAAACTTTTTTAGAACTTGTCACACTTTGCGTGCTACGATAATACTGATTGTACTTGAAACAAGCGGTACATTAACATAAGGCGCACCTCGGCGTTGACAGCTGACAACACCCACGTACCTTCCACCCAGCTATTAACTTTGGTTATAATATAACCTCATTAATAGTCGTGTCTTAGCGTATTGTTTAGTTAGTAAATATATACTTCACTGTTGCTGGATCATTTAGAAAATAAAATGAACAGAGAGTTTATTTACACCATCTAAAGTAGAAAATTGCATGCACTGATGATTGTACAAAACGTGTTTAGCTTACATGGAGGATAAGCTTAAAACAGAAATCATTTTTGTACATTTTCTCGTACAACCGAACTGAAACATGAATACAATAGTTATGTATACGACTATAGTTTTAGTACAGAAGATTTGATTCGAAGTATTTACAACTACAAGATTTAACAAAGTGTTTTTTAAATTCAACCATATCCACCGGTCAAGCTGTACGGGGCTTCATAGAACCTGCCCTGTTGTATTTTATCAAAATATTTGGTTGTTGATAACTAATTATTTTAGGGTATTCTTGGTGCTGATGGTCGACATTACATTCTCGATTTATTTCGAACTTTTCCAACGGACTTGAACTTCTTTGAAGGTTTGATAAATAATCCAGTTTGTGTTTCAGCTTGATAAATTCCTGAAAATATGAAGAGAGCAACGAAAGCATTCTTGAGACGAATGCAGTTTAGCGGGCACTTGACGACGCTGACCATAAAAAAAAACACAATATTAGATTGCGAACGCTGAGCCTGCAAACCCACCTTGCCCTAACCTGGTGTCCGCTAAACTGGGGCCGGTTGTTTGAAAGTTGGATAGCGCTATCCATTGGATAGTGAACTTTTCAACGTTCATAAACTTGGACAAAAAATGCCAAAACTTCCATTTTGGTCAACGTTGTAAATATTAAAGACCTTAATCTATCGATATCAGTTGTAATTTTAAGTTATAACAATCGATGGAAAATTTTACAAAGGCTGCGAAAAATCACTAGCCACTGGATAGCGCTATCCACTTTTCGAAAAACCGGCCCCTGCATTCTAGCCGCATTGTTTTTCAATTCCAGGCTTTAGCAGCAATGCATCGATTACAACAAGCACAGAAGAATTTCCATATCCTTCTTCCTACAAGACGAAGTTGGTGACTTTGAGACCAGAATTAATCGAGTCTTTTATCGCGTAAGTGTAATCCAAGTTACCTGTTTAGTTCAAAAGACATCCTAGTCAATCGAAGGAGATAGTCTGGGGCTTGGGCAAAATTGTTCTCTATTTGTTTTCATTTTGACCAGTTGTTCAAAGGCGGATTAGCGTTAATCCTGGGTTAAACGGATTAGGGTTAATCCAGCTGTTTTAGTTCACGCATTTCACCACGACTGTTTGTGTTGAAACTTTCCAAATCGAGATCTCTATTGGTCCAGATAAATTTTATAGTAAAACATGTCCAACAGTTAAAAACTTTGCTTTGAATTTTACATTGACCCAGGATTAAGCTAACCAGGTTTTGAAAAACCTGGCCCTAGAAGTTCTATGTTTTTGTCCTGTTTGCGGGTATAGTCAATTGAAGGAAATGGTTTGGAGGCTAGACCAAGGTTATTGCTTTTTTGTTTGTTTTTTTTTTTTAGTTTAAACTCTCACCGTCACGCAATACATTTTTCGAGACACGTTTTATGAAATCTCTGTCGTTTGAACTTATCCACTTAGCGATCTTCCCGGTTTAGAAAGTCACTAATCTAGCACGAAGGTTTAGGACACCTTTATAATCTACCCCGTCAGTTCTTTGATATCTTACAAAATATTTCAAATGCTTCTCTTTTCTCAGGTCTCGATACGTAAATTTCCTTAAGCTTGTCGCCAAAAATGTTTCCTTGAAGTCCAGAGATGACGAGGTAACCGAAAACACGAAAGAAAACGAGTCTCCGTCGATAAGGAAAGATGATACGGTCGAAAATGGCGACTCGGAAGCGACTGAAATTTGTAAAGATGAATCGGGTGCAGTGGAACGACATGACAAGGAGAATGGTGAACAACGTAGTGCTGGTAGGTTGTTTAATGAAAGGTTTCTATATTGTAGCGTTTAGGAGTCTCTCCGAGTGATAGTCACACCATGGCCAACAAAATACTGATGTAATGCCATGTTGTTGTGAAACGTACTCGGGTGGATGAGTGTTTTGTTAAGCCTGGTTCACACTGGTCGTAATTCATCGGCAATCTGTTGTATTTTCTTCCGAGAGACAAAAGGTTTTGAACACAAATGACCACAGACAATGGAAATCCCCGATTTTTACGACCAGTGTGAACCAGGCTTATGTCTGTCCGAGTGACAGTCGCAATATCACTGGAAGAGTTGCTGTGTAGATAATTTTAGGGGTTGAACTGACAGACTTGAGTTCTCAGTCTTGAAACTTGCTCTGGCGATATGTCGGAGTTTATCAGCAACCCAGGAAGTTTGTTAGTTGAATTTTTATTTCTGTAGAGGAAAGATTATCTGGTGATGCTGTTAAAAATGCCGCATTAGCAGTTGGATCCGTGAGCGAAAACGGTAGGTATTTGATTTTGTTATTTTCCAAAAGTTTCGAATTTATTGCGCAAATCTTTAGACCCGTGCACACCGGCAACTTTAACTGCGATTTTTCTCGTGTTCAACGATGTAATAGTGTGGACAACTGATGAATACACTTGATCAACAAGTTTGCCAATATACTTGCCAGTCCACCTGGGGCCGGTTGTTCGTACGCCGTTTAGCTTAAACGGTAGATAAGACAGAATTTAAAAACACTCCCACGCAGTTTCTAAAGCATTCAAGTCAAATCTTATGTAGTAAAACAATGTGTAAACACATAATTTTGTATTCAGTTAAAAAACGTTCAATTCAGCTGTTCACGGAGCAAATAGATGTGATTTCTATTATGGTCTTTATCTAGACGGGCTTCGAACAACCGGCCCCTGCACAATTGTCTACTCTAAAAGAAGAAAAATTGATGCAAACGTCGCCTGTGAGAACTGGCCTTTATTCTAAGAATCTCTTTACTCAATAGAAACACGGAAAAAATGTTTTCTATTACGTTTATTCAATAACCTTTTAAAAACAATAAAAACAAAAAATTATTGATTTTTATCAAGTTCTTTCAAACACCTGTTTTAGTTTATACGTTCATCAATATTTTTCGATATTTTTTAAAAAATATTTTAGTCTTTAAAAATTCCTGCTTAATCCACCCAACCCGCGCGATTCCCGTGTTTTTATATCAAGTGCTAAAAACACCGCTGGACGCTTTTCAACCAATCAGCGCTTGCGTTTTTAAAAGGTTATTTCATTATTGCATGGTTTTTGATGACGTTTGTTTATGTAGAATTTGATGTACGGTTTAATCCTGACGCTTACAACGAAGGAGTCAGACATGCCGACTGTGAGGTACGAAAAATGATATACACAGTAGCCGTTTTCACATTAGAAGACGGACAAATCGTCTGGACGAACAAATCGTCTCAGTCGTACAAATCGTCTGGGGCCGGTTGTTCGAAAGGTGGATAGCGCTATCCACTGGATAGTGATTTTTTGTAGCCTTCGTAAAGTTTCCCATTGGTCGTTATAACTTAAAATTACAACATGTATCGATAGATTAAAGTCTAATGTTTATACCGTTGACATCTTTTGTTCAATTTTGTGAACGTGGAAAAATTCACTATCCAATGGATAGGGCTATCCAACTTTCGAACAACCGGCCCCTGATGTGAAAACGAGTCGGACAAAATTTCAGGCGACCAAATCGGTCTAAATTTTTCCGACCCTCAGGTCGTCTGTGAAGACGATTTTTGAAGACAATTTGTTCGACTGGACGAACAAATCGACTTTTGCGCGACCCGAATTCACATACAGACGAACAAGCAGTCGTTTTCTTGCTCGCTAGGAGTGGAACTAGTCATGAAATTCGCTCAATCGTCAAAAACTTTCAACATTTTGTTTGGTACTAGTTTTAGTCGCCAAAAACTTGTCGGTCTCGCATTCATGTCAGTCGACCGAATCGTCAGACGATTTGTCCGTCTTCTAATGTGAAAACGGCTACAATCATGGAAATAATATGCGTAGACTTTTTGAGGAACATGTTTCCTTAGCACTGTTGTGACAAACTAGTTGAAAAAATAATCCCCCCCCCCTTCCCCCCGACTCAAAGTTGATCATTGTACAAGCACTGGGTGTAATGCACAAGTCAACTTTGGCAATGGGGAGAGGGGGGAAACATTTGAAATAATAAAAAGTGTACAATTTAATTTCCATGATTGTAGTATATCTCAACAAAACCGAGAGTTTCGTTTTCATTTATTTCTGTGTAGAATGCTCGTTTAGCAAAAGACAAGCAGCTGACCCAAGACGCTTCGACTTTTTTATCTCATCCTGTTATAATGTCACTGGTGAGTTTATTTGTGTATACGTTCTTCATGTAAGATGATTTCGTGCAGTCCTATTGCAACTAATAAAACGGATAATTCTGTGTGTAGATCAAAGATTTTCTAACTTTAACCCAATCTCCCATGGATGGCGCTTCTTTCACTGAAATTTTACACACTAGGTAAATTTGTTTCTTTCAATTATTAAATCTTGTTATTGTAACTGTTCATATCAAGGTCATGGATTGTACATATAATATTTACATCACTGAAGTGTTTATGTCAATCAAGGTCAGGGATTGTACCTATTTATAATACTTGAATAATTTGAAGCATCTATATCAGGGTCAGGATTGTGTTTTGTTGTTTATGATATGTATAATGGTTGAGTCATCGAAATTATAAATATCTACAATCCCTGGCCTTAATATAGACATTTTAAAGTCACTACAGTGTCTATATCAAGGTCAGGGATTGTATATATTTATAATGTTCTTTGAAAAATCTTATTGCAGGGGCGTCAATATTCGATATCTTGGTAAAATTGCGACTTGTCTTGTTGGAAAGAAAGACTTGGAGCATGTATATGTAAGTGACCATTGTGCAATCTCAATCTAGACCAGAAGAGCAAAATAGATCATAATAAAGTGAAATGTGATGTTGGATTTCGTCAGGTGTATATCAAAAATAAGTCGACAGCTCAATATAATGAACAAAAGAGTACCATAGCGAATATCTTACAATGTGCATTACTTGTGCTTGACAAGCTTTGTTTATAAACGTCATGTTTTGGTTCTTTTTACGTTCTATTAGAAAATATGTATTTCTGAAATGATTTTGAGAGCTGCAAAGAAGCTTTTTAAAGTTCATATACGTCAAGGTAACTACTGTACACAGCATGCTTTTGACTTCGGTTGTATTTACTAGTGAAATTGTTTGACAATAAGTTATTTGAATGTTTTCCTTGTGATTAAATAGCTAATAAAGGTTTCGTGGAAACACCACGTAATAGAGTGACAGGGCATCCCAAAATAAGCAAAAAGTGCAAAGTTTCGCTGTTGTAAAATGCAGGGAAAAAAAGCCTTGTGAACTTTGGAGATTATGCATAATATATAGCTATAAAGATATATAAAAAGATTTTGCATAAATAAATTTGCGTGGTGTGTCCACAACACCTTATATTAACTGTTTGATAATAGTGGCTAGATCCTCCCGACTTCGTTTTTGTACACGCTTTTGAACTACAACGATTCTCGTCCAAGTGCAAACATTTTCTCGGGTTTTTGTGTTTACAATCTGACGATGTTCTTATAAATGGAAACCCTTTTAAGTCCGTTTTCCACTGGTGGAATTTCCCGTGCGGAAAATAATTCTAGCAACGTGATTGGTTCACTTCGCTGCGAAATATATTGCTAGCCAATCAGGTTGGTAGATTTTTCTCCGCACGGAAAATTCTGCCTAGTGGAAAACGGGCTTTAAGTGCAGTCATTAGCGAATCAATTTTCTTTCTTTTCTATATTCAAGGATACTACAGTTGGTTTAGGTGAACTCATTATTTTTGCATTTTTGATGTCTTGTGATTTCAAAATATCAGCAAGCTTTCTGTTGTATCCTTGGATAGAAATAAGAAAACAGTTTAATTGAACACAAGTGTTTTCAAATTGTCGCTTGATTTGTGGTGCACTAAAGTCTGCTTTTGTCTCTCTTTCCAGCTTTACAGCAAAATTTAGCGACATCTATCAGCCACTTCTTAAATTGTTTGCTGGTAGGAAACTCTGTCTATTTTCTCTATTGTTACCGTGAAAAATGAAACGTACGTCTCTGGCTGTCGGCTATCAGTCGATAGCTTACAACGGGCAGAATAAATATGTGAAAAACATTTGCTCTTTCACATGAGGACTGGGTTCGAGTCACATAGAGATAGTGCCTCAGTGCACTGAGAATCGAACCTAACCACTTCACCACCGAACCCCCCAGTTGTATTCTGCCCGTTGAAGTCTATAGACCGACAGCCGAAAGCTTGTAAAGAATCAATGTTCCGAACCACAGAACGTTTTATTTTTGCACTATGCTAAAATCCTGCCTGGTGGCACTCCACAATTTTTTGTACCTATAACGCAAATGTATGTTCGAATCTCTTATTTTTCCCGCTGCAGAGTTCATTTCCTAATCCTGTACCAACTATTCCTAATGATGAGGTACCGTGCTCTGCGTTTCATCTTACATTTCGACATTTTTGTCCTGTATTCATTGGTTGAAGACAAGGCAAAGTCTTTGTTGTATTTATTTATGTTTATATAAACTTGGACGTGGTGAAGACACAGTCATTGAATTAAGCTATAGCTTGGAGACTTCGACAAAGTATTTGTTCTGTCTTTTTGTTCATGTTTATGCAAAGTCGTGCACGGTGAAGACACAGTCGTTGGAGATATGGGTTGAAGACATGACCAAGTCGTTTTTCGATCTACTTGTTCATGTTTATGCAAACTTGTGCGTGGTGAAGACACAGTCATTGTCGATGTGGTTTGGAGATTTGACTGAAGTCTGTATTCCGTGTTTATATAAATGTTTATATAATGTTTATATGTTTATATAATGTTTATATATAATGTTTATATAATGTTTATATAATGTTTATATATATAATGTTCATATATAACGTTATATAATATATAATGTTTATATATAAATATTTATATAATGTTTATATAATTATGTTTATATAATGTTTATATAAACTTGGACGTGGTGAAGACAGTCATTGAAGCTGTAGCCTGGAGACTTCGACAAAGTCTTTGTTCTGTCTTTTTTGTTCATGTTTATGCAAACTTGTGCACGGTGAAGACATAGTCTTTGCCGATATGGTTTGGAGATTTGACTGAAGTCTCTATTCCATCTTTTGTTTTGGAATATTCAAAAGTAAATCTTTTAAATGATTTTTAGTAAAAACTTTTCGTCAAATTATATTTTCAGATTGCACACAAAAAGAAAAAAAATAAAAAGAGCAAAAATAAGCAAAATTCGAGTAACGAAGGTGCGGAAAATATTTTATAAAATATTTACATCCTTGTTTTCAGACTGTTTTACTACAGTCTCTTACCGCTAATCTACTAACTCACTGAACTCCATGCATGTCTCAAACAATATTTCCGCTTGTGAAACTCTCTGATTGACTGAAAGTAATTTTGATGCGAAAAGCCGGGAACCGCGCAATGAATTTTCAGAAAAGGACTAAGGTGAGTTAAAGAAAGTCAATCAAAAACCTTTTTTAGAGCGAGCATTGGGCAGAAATGATGAATTTTTAGCCGAATAATTTTTATTTTAAATGCTCAAAGTTAATTTTCGAGATGATTTTGAGTGTTTTGCATCATTTTTAAGCGAAAAATTCTGGTGTACAAGCTATAAGTACTTTCGAAATAACGTACAACTTAAAAGGTGCTGGAGAAATTTCGCTCTTGAAGGCAAAGAAACATAAATTTTAGAGGTAGAGACGCTTTCGAAACTTGTTATTTCGTGAAGGCCAGACTTTGTTGTAGCTTTTTAGTTTTCATTCTTCCGAAACAAAACAGTTTTGTGTTTGTGACACGAACGCTTTAAACATAAGCACTGCATGGCTTTTTTCTTCACATGCTTTTCAAAAAGTCGGCGGTCAAGTTTGATATAGCCTTCATAGAGTTCCCTCGGCTTTATTAATATGAATAGCATCTCGACTACATTCATATACGCTACCCCAGAGGCCAAAAGAAGGCAAAAGAGATTTATACGGTGTGAGGTACATTTCTCCACTTTGTACTTTTGTTTTGCAATTTATGTAGTTATCTGGGCTAAACTAACTCCGAAATTACTTTGGTCCTGGCTTGTGAACGAAATTAGAAACCACTTTGGATTTGAACTAAAACAGTGAGTATGAAATTGCTTTATCGTCTCGCATGTAGTACTTAAGAAATAGTAAACATTTTCTATGTTTCCATCGAGTTGTAGGAACACGCGTGCGAGTTTGAGGACACGAGATATTGCGTGGGAACACGAGCCCTACGCGAGTGTTTCCACGCAATTTCGAGTTTCTTCCAAACTCTCACGAGCTCTATAACTCAATTTGAAACACAGAAAAAAAATATTTTCTATTTCCATAAAAATTTAAAATTATTTATTTATATTACATATATTCAAATCAATCGTAGCTTCCACTTTTGTCTATGTTTGCAATATGTTGTCGTAAATTTTCTTTGTAGAGAAAGTATAGATGAAGTTACAAGTGAATATGAACTACAACCTCTCTCGTTGCTTCGCTCTTTTTGTTTAAAAACCGGTAAGTTTCTTTTCCTCTGAAACAAGCTAGCACTCAAAGACTGCATACCTGTGCCAACCTGTCTTTTTTTCTGCACTGAGACATAAAGTCTTCACACTAACAGTTAATGTAATCCGCTTATGTTCGCGAATCTCGATGTTCGCACTAAACTGTTAGCTTCCGATTTTTTAGGTGTGCAAGTGCTACTGTGCGACTACGATTTCACTTCAAAGAAAAGTCCAACTTTCACTGAAGAACATATAATGAATATATTCCCAATTGTAAAACATACAAATCCTAAGGTTAGTCAGGTCAGGGATTGTGCGTTCACGATGGGTAATTCCAGTAATCGACCAAATTTTTTTCGAGGCAAGAAGAAGGAAAGCTATAATCACAGCTTAAAAGAGCATCCTAAAATAAGTAAAAAGGCATGTTTGTTTGGGGAGTGGTGTAAAATGCGGAAAATATAGATCTACGAAGTTTTCAAATTATGGATATTTCTGTATTACGTGCCGATAAAAAAACCACTTTTAATCCGAAGTGTTTAATTTTTCCCGCGCCCAGTACAAAAATATAATAGACTTGCAAACTTCGCAAGGCTATATTTACCGCATTCTACAACATTTCGCGACCACTTTTTGCAGTTTACTCAAGTTAAGATGCTCCTTTCAACTGTGACGATGAATTTCGTTCTTCTTGTCCAGATAATTACACCTCTTCTGTTTATCAAGTATCATAACGGGCAATTACAGCCATGCATAGAGTACATTTTGGAGTTTATTGAAAAAAGTTGTCCTTGCAAACTGTTTAAAGCCTTTTGGGAAAGTATACGTTGAAGCAAATGTTAGTAACCTGTTCACCAAGCAGTGCACGTGTATGCTATTTTGCTAGGCGAGTGATGCTGCCGCTCTTTTCGAAGCTGCTCAAAGCAAATTGCAATCTGGTGAGTGTGCGTGATTTTTGTTTTCGAACACGTGATTTTTGCTCGCGGCCACGTGGTGTTAAGATTTGAAACACGTGATCGTTTGTTCACTATCACATGATATTAAGCTTTGAATCATGTGATTTTCTGTGCTCAATCACGTGAAGTCAAGGATCAAATCGCATGACATTTTGCTGGCAAGCACGTGATGTTGTAGCTACTTCCAAGAAATGAACTAAGTGTATTTATAAAACCTTCGGTGAAATCTAGAGATGGTTTAAGATTTTTTGAACGTATTTTTCGTCATAGGTTTACTAAGTGAATCCCACACTATAATGGTAGAAGCATTGAATCTTTATCATCAAGTGTATGGACCGCTGCACAGTGATATCGCTGTCTGCTACAGGTATGTTTGACTCTGTCATGTGGTCGTATCGTTTGTTCTAGTGGCTTCGTACTGCTTTATAATTTCTCTAAAATCAAGTAGTAAAAAGACATACTCGAGTTAATGCATGCTAACTTGCATTAAAATGCAGGCTAACTTGCGTCTGACCAAAATTAGTTTCAGTTTACAATAGCCCACCGGGACAATGTTTTGACGAGTCTTTACAATCCTAGCTTGAATTGCATATCAACGCAGGTGTAACTTCTTACCAGAGGCATAGAAAGTTGTCACAGGTTCATGAAAATGGGGACTTTGAGAGCTCTGCATGTTGCATGTATGAGTAGTATTTATAATTTGTTTTTACTTTTTCTTTTCAGACAAATTGCTCGACTTTATTACATGGCTGATGACTCCGTTCAGGTATTCCAGCGGTTTAAAAGCTCAGATGTATCCTGACTACAACTGATAACTTCATGGACAATCCCTGATTATCCATTATTGTACTAGGCTGTCTTGCATCAACGCAAAGCTGTGGTTGTGTGCGAAAGAATCTACGGTATTGATCATCCTGATACAATAATGGCATATGTAAGTAGTTTACATCTTTCTTTAATAACTAGGTGGACGGATAAGACAAGATGATGTATTTAACTTTTTGCAGTAAGAATAACCGAATTAATATTTTTATAATTTTGCATGGCGCAAACAACAATATATAAGCATCAATCTGAGGATACACCACGTATATTTCTTATTGCGTATATTTATTATTGCATATATTTGCACATATTTATTATTGCATAATAAATATACGTTATGAATTATCGTTATGAATTTCGCTAATCTATTTTTGAACAGCTCCACTTGGCGTTATATTCTCACAACGTTGGTCTGGTGTCTACGGCGTTGAAATTGATGTACCGAGCTCGATATCTTGCTTTGATCGTGTTTGGGGAAGGGCATCCTGATATGGCGACATTTGATGTAAGGAAAGTCTTTATTTATGTTCTTGTGGGACACTAAGTCATTTATCCACTCACGTACGTTCCACAACAACATGAGGTTAGATTACTACTTTGCTTGTCATGGTGTGGCTATCACTCGGAGAGACTTACAAGACATTTATCCACCCGAGGATGTCTCACAACAACATAACGTTACATTACTCATTTGGTTGTCATGGTGTGGCTATCACTCGGAGAGACTTACGAAACATTCATCCACCCGAGTCCGTCCTACAACAACATGACGTTATATTACTACTGTGCTTGTCACAGCGTGGCTATCACTTGTAGACTTACGAAACATTTCTCTACCTGAGTACGTCTCACAACAACATGACGTTACTTAGCTGCTCTGCGTGTTTTGGTGAGGTTATAACTTGAAGTATCTCCTAGTGATAGCCACTCCATGACAAGTAATGTTACACAGCTAAAAATTATGAGCCTGCGGTGAAACAGGGTGTAGCAATGTTGTGCTGCACCTATTGTTTACAGTTGTCGACAATATTGAACAATATTGTTCATTTTTAATCGGGTGTAACAATGCTGAACAGCATTGTTAACAAGTGTGAACAATAGGGTGCAGCACAATATTGCTGTACCCTGTTTTACTGCAGGCTCATATTTTAGCTGTGTAATGTAACGTCATATCTGACGTTTTTGAATAACGGTTTCAGAGCAATATTGGCTTGGTTCTTCAAGGACAACGCGAGTTCGATTTGTCTGTGAAATTTTTGGAAAATGCAGCACAAGTTCAACAAAAGTTAGTATATGTTGTTCGTGAAAGTAGCTTGCAACAGCAAGTAAATGAAACTTAACTCAAAACTATTTATAGTCACGTGGTTTAGCTGGCGTCGTAGAATCTGAAGGTCACTATTTAAAAGTCTGAAAAACTTGTAATATTTCAATAGATCGTTTTTCGCCAAATATATGCTCATTGTACTGTATAGCTTATAAAGGCCTATCAGCTGGATATTCGTTCTGGCATGAGTTTGCCAGCTGAATTATTTTGTATCGTAAGGATAATATGAATTTGACAGTAAAACTCATCTCATTCTAGATACCACGGACCTGACAGTATTCACACTGCTATGAGGTATAAAGCAATATGGAAGGGTTGACGAATGTTTGTTTGTTGTGAGCCAGAGAAGGTGTTTTGAAAATATGATAGCGCGGCTACCCGCAATAGTAAAGAAATAAACTCACCACAACAAGAAAGTTGGCGCTTGTCGATATTATCAGGATTCTTTGCGTAAAGATTTTTGCTTGATGAATAATAATAGTGGACATCGCTTTAAAAACGGCAACGTTTTCAAGCAGAAAGCCAACCATTCGGCGGCGGTTGTATAAAGCGCCTTCCAAGTTGGCTGAACTTTATCACGAGCATCAACCACAGGTCGACAAAGTTTCCAAAAATGACTCTAAGATTAACATTGCAAATTAGTGTTTTCTTGTTGGTTTCCTTCAAAGTTCTCGTCTTTATATCGTGTCCGAATACTTTGACGGCCTGGGGCCGATTGTGTGAAACGTAGTTGCAACGAACTGCAGTTAAGTATGAGTATCAACCAACCAGAATCTTATAGTCAAGGTTCAACTACTTTTTGATGACAGAATTGCGGTTGTAACGTATTTAAGAGGTTGGTACAACCAGCCTCTGTACTTTGTTGCTGTTCGGGCAGACGTTGTCAATTGTCGCTTCATCGAATATGTAGGACTGCTAGGAATCCTGGTAATATCGACAAGTTACCATAGTTTTTATTTTGGTGCATTACAGTCAGCTTTTTACCACACGGGTAATTTGTGAATTCTAGTCTAACCCAGTCCCACATGTGTTTGTTTTCTTTTAGTTTTCATCTCCTCGCAAGAGCGAAGGCCTGTGCAGGAGACTATCGGTCTGCGCTACAGAATGAGAAGTCTGCGTTCAATGTCTATCAAAAAAAGGTATTGTGTGTTTTTCGCTTTTCCATGTTTTCACCCCAAACAAGATATCTTTGTAAAGGTCAGGGATTGTATTTTAAACAACTAGAATCCCTGACTTTGACCTGGACACTTCAGCGGTTCAAGTATTATCAATACGTATAATCTCTGACTTCGATACAGGCACTTTAATGACTCCAATACTACAAATATATGCAATCCCTGACCTTGATGCACACACTTTACTGACATAAAGATTTTACATATGTACAATCCCTACCCTTGATATAGACACTTTAATGACTTAAATAAATGCATATGAACAATCCCTGACCTTGGTGGAAACACTTTAATTACTCAAATATTATAAATATGCACAATCCCTTGACCTTGATACTCACTTTTTACTGACTTAAATATAGCAAATATGTACAATCCCTGACCTTGATATCAACACTTTAATGAACACGATTACAAATATGTACATTCCTTATACATATCCGTATTTCCAACTGTGTGTTTTTTTTTCAGTTTGGTAATTTAGATATTCGATGCCAAGAGAGCTCAGAGTTTTTAAAGCAGCTTACCAAACAGGCTGTACAGATGCAAAGAAAGGTAGTATTTATGATATAACCGTAGTGTTAGCGTCTAGTGTTCCCTTTCTTGAAAGCATTCGTATTTTTTCGCATAAATTGCTATTCTCATACGCGTGGTCGGCGCTAAATCGTATAATTACATGATAATCATTTGAATTTTTAACAATACTGAGCAGCTTTCCTACAGAAAAGAAAGCATTTCAATTTATTCTGTATTTTCAGTTGAATGAAATATCAGGAATAGGCGGAAGAAGCGCAGCAACAACAGCAACAAGTACAACAGCAGCAGAAGAGGTCAGTAAGCTGCATGTTTACACCACTGAACTATATACAGCAAAATCAATTAAGGTTGTCCTCTGAAGGTCAAAACTTAAAACTCTAAAACTTCGATCTTTATGACCGGAAAGCATCATGGGGGATTTTATTTACGTTTATTTGCATGGTTAAACTGTCAAATATTTGTCAGGCCGATCAA
>JAODVM010002902.1:0-20873 GCA_025400095.1 Phenganax marumi
CTGACTGACTGACTGATGTGAATTTGCGCCACTCATCACAATACTGCAAAGTTTCGAAGAAACTTTGCACTAAAAAGTACCCTGGTTAAAAAAATTATGCGATCCATCGCCATCGGGCACTTGATCGGAAAAGGCTCTAGGAATAGTCTCTCATTCGCTCGATCGCATCGGCCAGGAGAACAAACATCGACAATAAACTTGAGAACGTTAGCCAGGTTATGGTCTAACTGGAACTTCTACATACCATGACTGAAGAGTTGCTTCGTCTGGGATATGGCGTCCAAATGTTCAAAGTCAAACAGTTTTCTTTAAATTGATTCTCTGGATTCCAAATATCAATTGTTCGTCTGCCACTGCGAGGTAGCCTCGGTTGCATGCACGACGGTCCAAACATTTGTGCTTGAAACACTCCTATGGAATACGTTGCAAACTATCGGAATTAAGTGGTTATTTTATTCGCATGTAAGAGTTGAAAAAGATTGTCCATCCGCACCTGACCACTGTCCTTTGTACGGTTTGGGATTTGTAAATCGTAATCTACCAATTGGAGGAGCTGCGTAAGGTATTCCAAGATACTCGTGTGAATAACGACCATCTTTACTGATCACTGTTTTGCCCTGGATTATTCCATGGACAGTTTGGACTATAGGGAGATATGCAGAACCAGGAATATTATCTATAAAGAAAATTGTGTGGCGTAATCAGTATATGAGGTCCTACGGTGGAATGTTTACAAAATTGTTATGCCTTGTAGGTACATTGAAAAGTAAAGGAAGTTTACAAGATACAAGGACTCTAATAGGATAAAAACAAGTCATATTAGCTTTTCACGCGCATGTAGAAAGGTCAAGGAGGACTTGCTCGGCGTTTCAGATGATGCATGCGTGCATGCTCTTGATTCTTAAATAAAACGCATTTTACTTTTTGTAGTATAATTAGTTGTTCCCTCCGCAGTTTCGCACACTTTCACTGCGCATAAGAGCATGAAATGAAGTACGTATGTTGGATACTTCATTGCTCAAGTTTGCCATATGCCCAGTCGATCGTTTCTGATCTTTACCAATCTACATGAAAAACAAATATATACTAGTTATTTTTACAAAACATTTAATATTTATACACACTGTTACAGATTACTGTGCAAAAAAAGAGCATAAGCGCATGATAGTCGTGTATAACAGTTTTTCAAGGATTATAAAATGAAATATATAAGTCTACGTCTAGTGTTTGTGGCAGGTGGTTCAAGCTTACCGTTCAGGTTCATTAACGCTCGCGATTAATGTAAACTGACACACTTCTCTACCTTGAAATCTTTCACCGTATTTTTAATGCAATTCCCAGTTTTCAACATTCAGTGTTTCTACTTGTGGTGGTTAAGCGTTTAAAAAAATATGTGAAAAACTTTTGTCTTACGAACAATTATATGATATCACTTTGGTGACGTCATGCATGTAGATAAATTTATTTCTCAAGCTCTTTGACCTACAAAAGAGAATAATTGAAAACTAAGGAACTGTTTTTGAACACGCGAATACGACCATGCTACACAAAAGTCGTAAGAATTTCTGAACTTCGCAATCAACGGTAATATGTAAACAAAATTTCTAACTACCATTTCAAGTATACTTTTACATAATATTTTACTTCATATTGAATTTAGAACATTTGATAGTATCTAGAATGGTTTATCACATCCAAAGTCAATAAGATTGCGATTATACAGGTGTGCAAGTCCTACATCATAGCCGATGTACAAATCATGTGCTCCTATAAAACTCAGTCCAGTTTTCCCATCCACTTCGAGATCAGAGCAGACATGAGTGTAACCAAAGACTCTGGGAACAGCAGCAACAAGATCGCCTGAGGACAAGATCCGCAGAGTCCGTGCACAACCGACCACGGACTCATAGCAAGACTTAAAACTCTGATCTCCGACCAAAGGTGAACCAAATGTAATGACTGCATCAGGAGGTCGGTTCAATTTAGCTGCAGCAAACACTGCTGCGATAGTAGCCTCAGCACCACCAAGACTATGACCCGTAATGATCATGGTGTAATTTAATGGTAACTTAAGCCATTCATTTTCAAACCAAGGTGCTATATTCAAATATCGGTTTCGAAATCCCTTATGCGTCACAAAAGATGTTTGGTTGATACGAGTGCGAGTAGGGAACATATCGAGGTTCCATTTCCAGTCGTGAAAGTTCAATGCCTCAGTTCCACGAAATCCAAACACAGCTAGTCTCTGCTGAGCATGAGTGAAAAGAAAGACTTCAGTCTCTTTTATCTGGTGAACTTTGCCTCTCCATCCTTTGATACTGCACGCGACGCGGTCCGCCGAGTAGTCGTACTTAGGACTCAACAAGGGAATACCGAAGACTCGTCTGGGAGAGATTGTAGTTGGGTTCTCAATGATAGAACCATCCTGAAGGAAACGTCTTTGCGGAATTGGCAAATACGTAGCCTTCGATACAGCGAGAGAAATTTTGATCGCCTTGCGCAACGGATGAACTCTATTCGCAGATACAGTAAGAGAGAAAACTACACAAATTAAAAGATTTGACCTCATGATCTTGGAAGATTTCTCTAACAACGGAACACAGATAAGAACGTCCGTGGGTGGGTCTACATGCAATGTCACTGGTGAATGTTAAGACTAAAACGGAACACATGTGGTATTATCTTGACAACGGTTCCAAAGGTTAAGAATGTAGTAAAAGTTAGCTACTAACTATAAATAACAACTGTTCACAGACAAGCCGGATTTATAACATATGACCTTGGGAACTCATGACGTATCATCTCCGCAACCGCTAGTCTAGACGAACATCTGTTTGAAAAATTGAAAGTTCATCAAGCTGCTCATTCCTGTATTAGATTGTATACTCGATGTGCTAGAAAACTGATGTTTTGATGTAAGTTGGTTTTCCACTACGCGAATTTGTTCGAGCGAAAAATACTGTAAATCTAGCGACATGATTGGCTTGCTTTCTCACTTTTTCGCGGGGAATTATTTTGCTAGCTAATTGCGTTGCTAGATTCATTTTTCGCTCGAAAAATTCCGCCTAGTGGAAAACAGGCCTTACGTAAAATGTCTAGAAAAGTTTTCTAACGACAAAAAAGAACAGGAACAGTATTCAAGGTAATTTATTCCTGACATTGAAATCATTAGTGTTACTTTAAATCTTAAGTACTATTCTGGTAGAGATAGTCCAAATTATAGCAGTAACAAGCGGTACGCCAAAGTAGATCAAGGTTGAATCATTTTATGAATGGTCTTCATATCTTTGATTTTCTCTAAATCATTCAAATTATTCCACCATTCAAACAAGAAAGTCTTGCATAACAATTCAAACCAAGGAGTAATAACGATCTTCTTATCTTCCGCGTCTTGCAAAATATCTTTCATTTTCTCCTGATTGACAAAACAAAAACTTTTGACTTCATTAGGATTCATTTTGACATTCACGTTTTTCTGAATAAACAAAACATAGTCAATCTCATGTTCGCCCCATTTTTCATCCGACGCTGCTTTGTAATGAATTCTTGTCATCATGTGCATATCTTCTATAGGAACCTATAAAAGAAAATGAAAAACAATTTATATACATCTGCTGCCCGTCTGCCGGTACTTTTCCTAACTTTCAAAATTGGTTATATATACCTCACTGGCTTCAATTCCAAGTTCATGAAACAGTTTACGCTGAGCAGCTCTTCTTACTCCAAGAAAATCTTTTTCTTCCAATTCCTGAGGAAAACTCAATGGATGACTACAGCAAGTGTTTGTAAAACGACCAGGAAATGTTATCTTTTCATCAGATCTTTGTTGCAATAATAATTCATTCTTCTCGTTAAATAAAAACACGCTAAAAGCTCGATGCAACATCCCGTTCTCAATGTTACTGTTCAAATGGCATTCTCTTTTGGTCGCTTTTCCAATCACTTTATCTTGCTCATTGATAAGAATACATTTCTCTTCCAGCAGTTTTTCTTGCGTTTTATCAAGCACCATGGCTTTAAATTGATTATGGTGATATCTTTAAAATACAAGTTACATAATCATGCAATATACTGCAAATCTATTTTTGATATGAATAGATGGCAGGAGGCAGCTTTGCTTAATAGGGATGAAGGTGTCATGCTCGACACCATAATTCTGAAATTTCTAAAATGAAGCTTAGTGCATTTTGTGAACTTAGAGAAACTCAGCCACAAAAAACCTTTACCACCAGCAACAAGCCATGTATATTGCAGAATCACCTAGAGGCAGCAAAACTAAACTATAAAATTCCCCTTGCTTCGAGGCTTTGGGCAAAGTTGGCTATCCTGGTTCAGCCACATGCAAGTTGACGTGGATACGTTTTTCATACATTTGTGTGTGTTTGCAGAACATCACATATACTGTTAAACCTGTAATGCCTTACAACACTGAATATCAAATCTAGACTTGAACAATGCATGCATTTTTACCCATATTTTAACATCATACTACATATGTAGCCAAACTCTGCTGAAAATTTTACAACTTTCTAGTGTGGAGAATAAGAATCATTTACAGCTTTCATACCTTTGTATAGCCTATGTTCCTAACAACAGCTAGATTCAACTTTTACTTAATGCAGTTAGTGAAGATAAGTATCATGACAACTGAACCTGATCACAACAGTACCTGGTGGTACCGGTCACCACACAGAAACAAACTTTGGAATCACGCTTTCTCACCTTGAAGTTTGGAACTACCTCGTACCAGTCACCATCACTGTCAACTTTATATGTTTTTACAACTTAACTTGTCAGTATTAAATGTGTAATCCTGGATTTAGCCGCTCGCGGTTATTGCAAGGATAAACGTTAGGATGAGGGCTAAAGTTTGCGAAACCACGTAATTCGAGTATTTTATTCAATGTTAATTTCGATACATCAGAAAGACTTGCTATATGGAATATTTAGGTAAATAGGTACAGGTTGCAAATAATAAGTCCAATACTTATCAGACTATAAATTGGAAAACATAGAAACACTCACGGCACGTAAGTTTGTAGGCCATCTCTTGACATTTCTCTACTTTCTAACATTTAATAAGATTCTTGTAGTTTTCCAACGATAATTGTTGTTCAACAATATTCTTGACGTTGAGACGCCATTTTGTCATTGCCGCGTGTAATTTTAATCTTCTCCCCCCCGTGCAACTTGAATGGTCCCCTCCCCTTTGACGGTCCCCCATAAGAATTGACAGTTCAAACTTCAAAATATATCTACAGGGGGAGGTGAATTTTCAGTAAACTCCTTCTGATACACTTCAATCATTCAATCGTGAGTTCACAAAACTGGCTTTATTGTTATCACGAAATGTGGTTGATTTAGGGTCTAGAACAACAGTGTCAAGACCAAAGTAAATTTGCACTTATGCGCGCTACATGGCGATGTTACCGAAAATGTTCAGAAAAATCGACTTCCCAAGGCTTCGGAGTTCGGAAACTGTCCTACAACAACTGTGCGGAAACTAAGAATAATTAGAGCATCTACACAATAATTGTGTTGCCAAACTTATGAGCATAGCATATACGGATGCAAACCGTATTTGCAGAATTGCAATAATTTACCACAGTTTGAATGCGCAAGGTCGTTCAGATGGATTTTATCGACCACATCTAAAATCCTACCTATTACTGCTTGTCCTGCAGCTGTTATGAACAAGCCGTAGGAATCTGTAATTTGCCGTCGTAAATATAGCCTCAACGACGTCCAAACTTGGGTACAAGCATCAATTATTCATTTCCTTTGTACTTTTATTGTGTGAGTCGCCGCCGTCCTTGCCTGTCCCCATGTACGCTTCAACTCCCTAATCGGATGAGTTACACGAACCCCACCCCAAGTACTGGTGCCATACTCTAAATATACTCTACAACATACCTGTACATTTCAATCTAACTTGTATATACATAATATTACAAAGAGGTTTTTGATACATTGTTCTTCTAGTACATTACTACATACGTTTGTTATGGTTGGAATGCTTGGTGAGAGTATTCATATCCATCACGACTTCACCTACTCAGGTGTCGTCGTTCACGTGCTCTTATGCTCTTTTGCATGAAGTTTACGGAATATTCCTGGAAAATTATTATCTGGAAATATAAGCTCCAGAAATCCTTCTGAGATGACGTAGAGTAACCGCTTATTCAACTCAGGATACTGGAATGTGTTGAACACTCTAAAGAGCAATGAAGAAACATGACGTACCAGAAGAAGAACTAACTTTTGACTGAAAATGGCGGTGGAAATTAAAAAAAAACAAAATAAGATAAATTGTAGCGAACCTGAAGACACCGTCCCTACTAACTTCATTACCAAGAAATCTTTTCAAGTCATCTAAATGTCAAATGAAATTTAGTATCATGCTCGTTTCATTTTACAAAAGTGAGACAAGTTTCACATTGTAGGCAGCAGTTAGATATATTATTGCGATTATACAACTTCACCATTATCACTTTCGGAGTTGAGGCTTTAAAACTTCAGCCTAAACTATGTGTGGGACCTGTGTACGTTTCCTTTGACGGAAGCCTTAATCAGAAAATATAAGAGCGCAAAAGACCAGTCTGATAATTTTCAACTTGGTTGATCAACGAATTCAGAAAAACTTGTTTGCTGTTTGGATTTCCGAATACCTTAACAGGCTTTGCTGAACCTGGCCTAGAATACACAAAAACTCCTACGTATCTTAATTTGCACTGTGATAAGAGATAATTTTAAAGGAGCGTGCACCTGGTAAACTGCCAAGCATCATTGTCTTCGCTGTCACTCGAGTGCGAAGTTTTACAGATTCTAATCTTTCTGGATACTCTTCAGCAAGAATACCCCCAGGCCAATAGGCATCTCTGCAATGACAATTTTCAATCTATCACGATCATAAAATATAATATTATAGAATAACTTATTAAAGTGTTATGATAACTTGGGATAACTTTCACTGTTTCTTTCACTTTGTAACAGCAAGATAACTGTCGATAACTGTAGATAACTTTCACTTGGTAATAGCAAGTAATTATCTTTAATATACAGCAAATATATTCAAACTTGTAAACTCAGATATGTATTTTGACTATAACTTTGATAGTGATGGCGATAATAAACACTTCTATGTATCGATCTGTGTTTGATAATGGCAAGACTCGTGGAAAAAATAGCTATTAACTAAACCCCTAAACATGCAATGAGCCTATCAGAAAGTATGACCAACGGTTTGCAGCACTACATAGAAATAAAGCTTTACACAGAGTAGGTTTTGGAACTCGGAGTGCATTATTCTGCTCAATTAATGTACAGTAGTTACCTAAACATGCGAACGTATTCTGCCAGTTGTTCAGAAGATGTCATCCACTCCACAGAGTCCACAATCTTACTATATATGAAAAAAAGCCAATGCGTATAGTATTGTTGTATACTGTACACTTCACTCAAATAGAGTCATCGATATGAACCCACCGATTAATTCTGTCCCCAAAAGTTGTTTTTATAATTTGTCTCAACAAGATAATAATCCTTCTTCTCAGCCACAAATTTCTGAAAAATTAACGTTGGTAATGACACTTAGGCCTTCAGAGGGCCGTGGACATGAATGAACTTTTATGCTATTACATTTTATTGATATATACATTCAATGTAATTAGGGTTATACCTATGTTTCAGATCAAAAACTTCATCCATCAATAAAAGCAAAATTCGCAACGGGATATTATCGTCATCCTATGTACAGTCACAACAATGTAATAAATATTATATACGTTAGCTTCAAAGCTAATTCCTAGTTACAGCTGTTAAAAAGAGCATTCTGTAAAGATTACGAAATTTTTAAATAGATAGAGCACATCGAGGAAGAAAAGAAGTGTCGTTACTGAATCCTGAATGACTATGTTCACAAAACAAAAAGCCGTTATATGTATTTTAGCGACGAAATTGAACGCGCGGACTTAAAAATACTTTCAAATGTTTTAAAGCAGCTATAATTTCCGAAGCTTGCTAATGCAACTTACCTCGTTGCCAAAATTTGCTGATATTTTACTATACTCGTCTGATGCGCCAGATTTCAAGCTTCCAGATCGATTCTGTGAAATACAAAGTAAAGAGGACTAATAAAAGTAGACTTGTAACCCATACGAGATGGTCGTATACGTTGAAGAAAGTCCAAGACTATTTGGACATTTTGATCTATAAGCTGGTTTCAACCTATAGTTTCCATATGAGGTTATTGATGTCCGTGATACCATGCAGGTATATTCCTTCGATTTTGAACAAAATATTTAATTTACTAGTAACTGCAAGTAACGGAACTTATCGATATTGGAGACTGCATGGAAACGAGGTTAATGAATAAGCCTTTAGATTGGACGACAGTGTGCCATCTCAAGATATTGAATGTTTTAGATTTGCAAATTTCGGTGTTAATGCACGCCATGCTATACTCTCCCATACAACGCGTTACTTTCCTACCTTCACGAGAACTCTGTGCAATCCACCGGAGACTCTATGTAAACCACCACTGATTCCTCCAGGGACTGTTTTTATTGCATGTGACACGTTATGAACAGAGGAACGAATAGGAGCGACCTTATGACGAGATAATAATGCAAGGATGGAAAATGAGTTACGGCGACAGCACACCGTCGAGTACTGATATTCTGATTCCTCAAAAGAGCAGGGCTACCCATTGACTGTCAATGACGATGATTTTAATGTATAAATACAACGCGTTGTGTAGTTTATCAAATCCATAAATTACTTCCATCACCAACAGTAATGTGGAGAACTAATAAGTTGGTCAACGAACCAGCGTTCGAGTCACTTACAAGGTCACTGCAAACTATGCTGAAATTCGTAGTCAAATTTGAAAAGTGAAACACAAACTGACCTTTCTAGCAAATTGTCCTTTTTCTTGAACGTACTTTCCGAGTTCTAAGAAATTTGACACAATTTCGTACATTCCTGGAAATGCATCAAGGCGTTCAGGAGCCAAAAGTTCCTGGAAAAATGAATGCACATTTCAAGGTTCTAAATTTGACAAGTAACTACATGGTCAACCATATTAAGATACTCATGCAACGGTTTTCACCCAATCAACGCCTTCCTCTAAACACATGCTACGGTGAAAATCTTCGCCTATGGCACAAACTGGTCTCGTATGATTCCGTATATCTGTCAGTGCTTCCTTCTCAGGCCCTCAAGGGGTCAAGAAAATGTTGATTTATCGTGTGCAACCCTTCCTTGATCCTTCAGAGCCTGAGCAGGAGACAACATTTGCCATAGACAAAGCGCTTAATAAGGCGATGGTGTAGGAAACCTGTTATGATTTACCTGCAAATAATAGTCCAAATCCTGTTTACGTTTCTCCAAAAAGCTTCTGTCTGTATTTCTGAAAGATTTCTTTTTCGGCAAATGAAGATTACCCAAAGAGCTGGAGCCAAACTGTAAACATTGACAGTTGGAACGTTTCATATTAAATCACTATGCAATAACTATATTCATGTCACTTGGTTGTAGCACAGAGATAAAAGTCTTGACTGCCAGTGGTCTACGATATTTACCACCCGACACAAACTTAATGGTAATTCTAATTCTGGAGTGATCGTGGGTAAAAAATCTTAGAGCACATGAAACCAAGAGTAGATGTTGCTTGACAGATTTTCTGACCTTCTCTTTTAGTTTCACATGCAGGTCATCAAAGTCGCTGAATCTGCGAGCGATTGTCCAGGTCTCTGTGCCCACGGAACTTGTACGATAGACTGTAATGGCGTATATACCATAGGACTTGCCATTTTTGCCATCATCACATAATCCTGAAATAAAAAATACCAAACCTACTTGAAATCGAAGGTCGTAGCCCTAAATGAACAATGTCATACACGCATTGTTTATGTAGTGGCATAGTCAAGGGCATGTGTCTAAAGGGAGCGGGGATTATAACCATGATTCAGAAAAATGGATTATATTTCTCAGGCTTCTTGCAAACCACTTTTATACACATCGTAAGACAAGCTTTCAATAGCAACGGACTGAAATTGAGCCGTCAAACTAATCTGCGCTACATATCAGACCACTAGATCAAACCGGATCAAACGTGCAAAAATCAAACTGTCAATTTCAACCTGTTCGAGAGATGTTCGCTGTCAGTCTTATTTCTTCATCTCGACTCCACAACGAGTTTACACTGTCAATACTCGAGCAGCTCTAAATATAGTAAAAATATTGTGTGATTTCTTGCAGTGCAAGTTGCCCTTCACATTTGTTATGATATAAGAAAACATCATCAGCGAAACGCAAGTTTCCTAACACATCATGGCTCAGGGGACGTTGCTCTCAGAAAACTTACATCACGTCTCCCTGGTCGAGTATGAGCCTCTTCTGCTGCTGCTACAACAAATGTAAAAGATTTCAAGTCACTTTTACGCAATACCATAAAATTCATTCGTTAAACACTAGACTAGAAGTTACAATTCGTCAGTAACCTTCGTTAGAGGACCCAGACAAAGGCTCAGAATCATCTGAAGAGAAATATTTGACATTATGTATTTGATTAAATAAACTGTAAAGGCTCACTACTTAATACGTCATTTAGTACGATCGACAAATCACAGAACAGCTTTGCAAAAACGAGCACGCTGATTAAATAAAAACTCACAAAATCACGTTTGTAAAAAAACACAGTTCCTCAAACAGAAGTTCAATACTCGCCTGCTTTTTCTTGCAGGAAACCCAGGTCAATGAGACACCTGAATAAATCAGAAAGATGATTTAAAGACGACATCCTTCACCTGTTCTAAGTTTGCTAATAAATCTGTATCATTCAAATATGATTGCTTGTTTGCAGACAAAATCCTGACGAAGTGATTACTCTTTTTTGAGCTATGTACACACTATACAACGCTGACATCTATTACGCGTTTTTCACTGATTAATTGCTACAGCAGTTTTAAAATAACTTTACATGACGTCATAGTAAACTCACAGATTAAGACATTAGGCCTTGTACATAAAACTGTAATTAGTGAACGCTATACATAAGAAATGCTGCCACACGGATTGGCGCGCGTCAAAACTGAAGTGAAACATGGATGATCATGAGGGCAAACTTGGAAGTCATTTTCAGTCCTTTTCCACGAATAAACACGCGCGTTCAGATGCAGTGGGGGAGTAAGAGTGATGGTAGTTTTGTGAATTAAATCTCTTTATCTTTGACAACTTATCAAAAGTTCCAGCCAATTTCTGAATAATATATTTTGGAAAAGTGTAGCGCATGGGAAAGGCAGCGATTCATCGTAGCTCTCTCATAGTTCAAATTTCGCGCCTTTGATTTCATCTGACCGCGCGTGTTTATTCGTCAAAAAGGACTAAAAATGATGCCCACGAATGCCCTCATGATCCACCATGTTTCGCTTCCCTTTTTAAGCCGAACCTAGCATCCCATATGTATAAAGTTTACTGCATGACTGCAATATAAGGTGCACAACACAACTACAGAACTTTTTCATATCTTACTTCATGTATGCGTGACTTTTGAGGAATGAGCCATAAATATTATCTTGCTCTAGTTTACTAAAAGACTGAAAACATAGCAAGCATGTAAGAGGGGAGCATCAGTAACCAAATGTGTACAATTCGCATTTAGAAGCATGAAGACTTGGTTTATAATAACGAACTGCATGTGATCAATTTAAAACGGGCTCAACTTTATATCAACATTTCAGTGATACAGTCAAACGGCTAAGTTGTAGGCCGGCAAGCTTATGAATTATGCTGTATATTAAAGGCAACAAACAGGATATTAAAGCGCACACCAACCTGTTTTTGTAGAGAGTCAAAAAAATCTGAAGATGGTGGTTGATTCTTTATCTTGGATAATGTTTGTTTTACTAGCTTTTCATCTAGTTCAACTTTGGGGTTCGCCTAAACAAATATATGATGTTGGTGAAAATATTCGATGACGGTGACTCCAGCAAATGTATACCACCAGTGTAAAAACTGACTGTACACCGAGAGCCAGTTTGCACAATTTTAAAGCCTATAAATTGCAATGCTTTTGAGCTGATTTGACCCTGGCTTGTTTTTTACCATACATTTTATATGACTGAAATAAAATCATGTTATTCTCACATGACATGAAAGATAGTAAGAGATTTATCAAAAATTATCTAAGTTTTTTTCCTTCCTTCACTGCATATGTATCCTAATGCAAAGGCAGTGTCACTAGCGGATCAAATACATTCTTAAACGTAATATTTCTAAGAATCTTTTGAGTCTTTCTGCTGACTGGTAAGGATTTTTTCGAGATTTCAACAGGAATCATTAACTTACTATAGGCGAAAGATATTGATCATAAATACTCAATGCAGCTTCACGAACTGACTCTACATCAGAAAATCTCTGGAAAAATAAATTGTCATATGATGGAAACGCTCCTCAACACTGTCAAAATGGACTTAGATAGTTGAAAAGAAAACAAACATGTTTTGAAATTAGGTCGTTAACATTTTAACCATAGGAAGCCCAATAAAGTCAGTAAATAGATGAAAATGACAATAAAAGATCTCATCTGTTGGAAATTCAATAAAAAATCTATGTGTTGCCTTGAAAATGTTGTAGCAACTGTTTCTGTAGCTATAGACAAGTTCAGCGTTGCGCCATATTGGCAACGTGTTACGTAGTTGCCAATAGAGTCTACGACGCGAGCTCAACGACGCGACCGTGAATATTGAGTTTATTTTATGCTGAAAATATTGTTTACTAACTGAAATACAGTATTACTGATATTACAGTAACGTTTAAGCGTTATTATGACTCTGGAAACTGCCTCTGCTATGCTTGGAGAAATTTATATACCGCGTCCTAGTTCTTGTTCTGGCAAGGGTGACGTGTTTTCGAGGACTGAAGTCCTAAGCAAGATGAACTTTGTACACGTACAAATCACAAACTTTTTGTTCTGAATTTCAGGAAGTTTTCCTACGTTATTTTCGAGATGTACACTGCTATAGCAACACAAATGTGTTTTTCAGCGTTTGTGAGTTTGTATTTGAAATAAAAAGTGCTCATTTTTTAACGTTCGCGTCGTTCAGCTCTCGTCGTAGAATCTTAAGTTCCCTAATATATTTTTTACCGCACGCAAGACTACTACAAACGAGTCAACATCATATTCTCAAGGAGCACTTTAAACTCGACACGACAGGCCAGGCTGTCTTCTTGTAGTAAAGGGTGAATCCTTTTAACGTACTGAATTTTCATGAAACCGCACGAGTGTTTCTGTTATGAGGTGAAGTGCACTCAAAATCATCGCGAGCCATGTTGTGCAACTCATTACATTTGCAAAAATGCGTATATGTCTTGATGGCTTGCAACAACCATTGTGGAACTACTTGTTTCGCACTGCGGTTCCACAAAAGTTGCATTGCATGCCGAATTTACTCGTTTTGGACCCCCGATTGAGCGCTGATTGCGAGCAATTTCAGGAGCGACGCTCTCAAATAAGTACCGCACTAATGCAAAATACATAATTGTTCAAGAAACAAATGCAAAACAAGCCTACTGCAAGTTAAGTCAACTTCGGAAAATTTATGGCTTCACTGTAATGTTTTATATATTCGGAAGTTAGGTTCATGCTATGACGCTGTTTGGCACAATGTTTATTTTGTGAGTGATAGCGCTGCCTTCAAATAAGCGCTGCCTTGAACAAGCCCGCGCTTGAAATACTGGACACTAAAGACTTCAGCGTCACGCAAACGAGTGTATACGGTATTCAGTGGTAACGTAAATGTTGTTCCACTGTAAGTTACACAAGCTATGGAATAGCCACACAGCTTATTGGCAAATACCGCGCCTACTCAAACTATTATATTACCACTGTACCACAAACGTCAAAAAAGAAGCCCGTCCTCAGCGCAGTCAAAAAAGCTTCCCTTCTGTCATAGTCTTTTTTAAAGATCTTTTCATGAAAAGAAGCTACTCTACGACAAGCTTGATCAGTTGAAAAGTAGGCGTTAGGAGCCATCTGAAAAGTAAATATTGATCATAATCTGTTATCTTTCGTAATATATTATGCACTTTTGCATATCATAGATTTTTTTGAAATATTTCCTCAATATATTATCACTTTATCAATCAATGCCGAATGCTCTCAAGCGCTTCTTCATACATTTATTCGTCGCCGTAGTGACAAGGTTGGCATGCAGGTGCAAATACTGCACTCTATAATTTTAATAAGTTTGCATTAAAAAAACTGCATGTTTTTTAATCAATCTTGACAGTTTTGCTGTTTGCGTTTAAAGATTTTGTTGTTAGCGTCTAGTCCTAAAATAGCTCGTAAAGATTGTAAATTTTTCGGAAAATTTTTGATTGAAACTTGAAAGGCTGATGCGCGCAAACTGGGGTGTCCATGTTTAATTGAGATTGCTTGGGTGTCATGTGACAAATGAAATGTAAATTTCAAGTTGTATTTTGACTTGCAAGTGCACAGCGCATTTTACTGCTTGATATTGGACCTTCAGGAAGCGGAAAAGCTTCTTTCTCTGCCTTATTCGTGTAACTATCTATGCCTTGGCTTTACTCGAGTTCAGAGCCGAACTTTGCGTGAAATCGACGACATTGTACATTCCTGTTGAGTGTGTTGTCCATACTTGAAGTTCACTGTAACGATTTCGAAGTACAATCAACTGAATTTGAGCCAAAAGAAGCATTATAGGTAAGGAAATATAAATTGTAGATTTACTTTTTCGTACTCAGCCAGACAGCCACCCTTTCTGCAATTTGACTGACATGAAATTGTTTCATATCTTTGTTGTAGAATATAAACAAGGTCCCAGGCATTCCTCCCTGCTGTTCGGTTTGTGTTTACTCGTATTTCCTGCTTAACACCGCAACGTTTAACCCAGAGAATATGGCAGAATCTACTCAATTCAGTTCAAAGAATTTCGCCATGCAAGCTCAGAAAAAAGTCTTGGGGAAAATTGCGAGTCACAAAAATGTTGCGAAAGTGTTTGTAGATGACACGACATCTGGATTATTCGATCAACTTTACGCCGTGGCAAAAAGAGACACGGGCAATAAGAAGGAAGCAGAAAAGCTCCTCAAAGATTTGATCAAAATTGCAGTAAAGATTGGCGTTCTGTACAGAAATGGCCAATTCACTGATGCTGATAAACAAATAGCGGAGGCCTTTCGAAGTAAATTCAAGACAACAGCAATGACTATAGTTAGTTTTCATGAGGTCGATTTCACGTACGATCGTCAGTTTTTAAATCAATCTTTAGATGAAGCAAAACAGCTATTACATAGTCTTATAGAGTCCCACTTGACGCAAAAATCACATGGACGAGTTGACCACGTTTTTGACTATTTTTCCAACGGCGATCTTCTTGATAAACTTTTTCAAACCGATGAATATAAAGACGTACGAACTGAAATAGCAGATGGACTCAATAAATTAATGGAACATGGCGACTTGTAGCAAATGGTCTTTGAAGACTCAGTGACCCGGATGGCATAGATGATTCAAGAATCAAGACAGGATTATATTTAAGGGAGGGTTGTATTTAGGAATATTTTCATTCAAACTATCGGTGTAGGCAGATATGCGCCTGTCGCCGCCAGATTAAAATTCCGCCCGGAATATTCAATTTCAATGCGAATACAGCATAGAATTTTAAATTTGCATTATAAAATTTTAAGACGTTCAATAAACATAATTATTCGCTTTTCAAAGTGAGAATGTTTTAAACTGTTGGCGTTCTATCATTCCAAAAAGCGTTCAATTAGTTATGCTATATATAACGCGACTGGCCATATGTCATGTGCATAGAAAATTGGCCTTCGAATGTTTTTATTATTGCACTTTCGTTTATTCGAAATCGTTCTGATTTCGTTTCGTTTGTATTTGTGCGTTCTTTTATATTTTTGTAGGCGAAAGGCGCCTTAATTTTACACTTTGATGGCGTAAAATAAATACAGTTTGACGCTTAGTCGTTTCCTGAAGTAGGTGCTAATTGTTTTTTTTCGAAACCAAAGTTGATCATGTTTAACTGCCTCGTAGCCTATACAAATTTAAATTTAGCCTGATTTTATTGTAGTAACTTTGATCAGTCTGACTAAAATTACAGTTTTGTTTCAATATATCTGATAACTTTATCCCCAGTGTTGTTTATGTTAGACTGTAGTCTTAATCCGACGAGCTAAACCGTAATCTTTTGTAATTAATGCTGAAATGAATGCGTTAAACAAACTGTAGAGTTTGAATTAGTCATGAGTCATGCGCAATACTGTAGGCGAACAAAATTATGCATGCTATGTTTGCGTTTTCATAGTAGATGTATTTACAGTAATCGAAGTTGTAGCAGTAGGAGGTTCATGATTATTTACATTTGCGGCTTTAGTCTTTACCCTTTTGACAAGTATTGTTCTACGCCGTTCAATAGCATTGCCACATTGTTGCACGTAACGTTATTGCTTCGAAGCGAAACACCGATTACTTTGCTCAAAGGAAGTATAAACACTAAAACACTGGTATGATGCTAGCCTGCCATACAGGCTGTCCCAGGTTTAGTGGGTTAGGGCGGGAGCACGTGTCGGCGAGGGCCAGTGGGGAGGGACAGCCTGCAAGCATCATGCCATATTTTAGATTTACGCCGAACGAACAGCCGGCTAAATTCCCATTGGTTAGCTAAGACCATCGGTAATTGATTAACCATATTAAACTCTGTTTTCCCGCCAATATTCAACACACACATCAAATATGGCGACCGCTGAAGGAGCCGAAGTGTTCAAAGCTACTATTGACCAAGTTTCTACTGATTTGGGCGGCAGAATTTTGTTAAAAAGTGAACAGAAAAGAGCCATAGTTGATTTGTTACGAAAAAAAGATGTATTGGCAGTTCTTCCGACCGGATTCGGGAAAAGTTTAATTTTTCAGTACTTCGTGCTTGCCAAGGCAAAGCACAAAATAAGTCAAACGAATGCGAATGCGAATGCGTCTGCCCTTATTATTTGCCCGCTGTTAAGTATCGTTGAAGATCAGATAGAGGAAGCAGGCGAACGTGGCATAACTGCGTGTCAGTTAAAGACGATTTTAGAAGAGCAAATATTAGATCCAAGACAACTTATCTTTGCCAGTGCGGAGGACGTTGTGTCGCCAGTATTTCGGAACCTTCTGAAGGATAATACAACGTTGAATGACAGCATAGAGTTGCTCGTTGTCGATGAATCACATACAGTCGAAACTTGGACTTGTACAAGGTACATCGTGAGGCATTTTTGTCTGGGTGATAGAATTGTTTGTATATTAAATGTGTACAACACCCTTCTGTTTTCCAGGCATGCAAAAATGCCCGAGTGATTTTTTAAAAAAAAGTATGCAACAATAAAACATAACCTTAATAATTTGCGTGGAAGCAAACGTAAATGAAGAAATGAACATGCGAGGAGTCCATGTTATAATTATGTATATATTATAAGATTTGTACATATTGTATTGCTTCAGATCACGCATTATCTTTTCTAAATTTAGAAATATTCTATTTGTAGAAACAATTCAGGAAAAAAAAGAAGGAAAAATGATTCTGTAAGACCGTTTCGTGAAGCTTTTGGAGAACTTTCTGTACTTAGATCATTGTGTAAAGAAGGTATACATACCAATTCACAATTAATGGATTCCTAGATAATACTTCTATTATCATAGTATGGTTCACATATTATACATTAACTTGCAAGAGCCTCTCTTTGAGTTTCTCATCATTTGTAGCAATGCCCAAAACTACTGGGAAAAGGTAATGTGGCCCCCTTTGATATACTAAGTGGTTCTGTTGATATATATATTTGACTTGCTTCAACTACAACACAACTGTTGCAATTGTTAATTTATTATACAAGAACTGAGTTGCTACTGTCCCATTGTTATTTAGCTTTTTCTTGACTAATTTCAAAACTTGTGACCAATAAGAAATCAGTACATTTTTAATTTATTATATTAAGGAACACCAGTGTTGGCACTAACCGGCACAGCTGATGAAACAACAAAGCAAGCAATAGTTTCAAGTTTATCTCTGAAAGAGCAGACTGATATTCACGTTAGTCCAAATCGTCAAAATATTCGTATGTCGGTTTTCAAGTGTTCAAAGTCATACATGTTTTCTCAACTCAACTGGTTGATACAACTTGTACGTGATGAAGGTGTGTATACTCCTAAAACACTTATATTTTGTAATACCATGAATGATATTGCAGCTGTAAGCAATTATATTCTACTCAACCTGGGCGACAACGCATTTCATCCAGCAAATCTGAAAACAGCTGATAACTGCCTTATTGGCATTTACCATTCCACTACATGGGATTCTCAAAAAGATCAAATTGTGAAAGCCATGAAGGGTACCGACCAAGCATCAACTAAGAGAATTGTTGTTGCCACTACTGCACTCAGTATGGGAGTGAACTTTCCCGATATTCGCTATGTTTTAAATTGGGGTCCACCTAGATCTCTCTTAGATTATCATCAAGAAATTGGTCGAGCTGGAAGGGATGGTAAGCAGTCAGATGCCATCACTTATTTTTTTGGTCAACAACTCAGTCACTGTGATGATGATGTGAGGGATTTTGTTAAGTCAGCTACTTGTTATAGAGTTGCAAGCTTACTGCCATTTGATGAGCAAGTAAAATCATTGACACCACTGCATAATTGCTGTTCAAATTGCAAGAATCTTTGTTCCTGCAATCTATGTCTTGGCAGTTCTACATTTGACTTCCCATTCCAATTTGCTGCAAATAGTAATATTGCAACCTCCCATGTTGCACGAAGTGTGTCCAGTGAGGACAGACAAGATGTGAGAGATGCATTGACAGAATTGTTTTGGACGATAATAAATATAAATGACCGATCAGAAGTGAAGTTTTACTCTGATTTAGTTGATGAAATTGTAGAAAGCTGCCATAACATTTTTACCATCAGTGATATTGTAACAAAATATCCAATATTTACGACAAGACGTGCTCTAAAAATCCTGGAGATTTTTGAAGAACTATTTGGTGATATATCATTTCCTCCATTAGAAGAATTGGAAATTATTGATGATTTACTGAATCTCTCTCCATTCTCTGTGGTTGGACTGGATAGTAATGTTATTTCGTTCTCGAGTGACTCTGAGAGTAATGATAGTGATCATAGCTGAGTACAATATTGGCTGGTTACCAGCTCAGACAATTACAGGCACGAGACTCTCACTAAAGTGGCAGACTATATTCATATACGTATATAAATAGATATACACCTGATGATCACGTAACGTGATCTTCGAGTAAGGCCCAGTTAACACTGTCAAAGTTTCAGTGATGAAAGTTGAAATTTAAGATAGGTAAATCCTAAGTTTTCAAGGATTTGCTAAACATAATTAGGGGAACTAGTACAGTGCTCAACACTGAACTACTTGACCCTGACATTTCTTCCAAATATTTTAAAACAGAATTTCCCTGTGAAAAATTCCTACTTTGACCACGGGAACTTTGATAGTGTAAACCAGCCTTAAAACCAGCTGTCCATTTCATCCATATCGTAGCAAAACGACACATATTTCTTTGTTTCGTTAAACAAGAGCACTGCTGATGACTTTGACATTAATCAATACGGTTCAAGCAGAAAACGACTTTAACAATGCTTTAGACCTTTTTTGTTGATTAATTTTGCTATACTCGTGATCTGGAAAACTTCATTTCTCATAAATTGATGACCACAACTCTACGTGTTGCTTCATCCATTGGTGCAAGTCTTTGTAATCAAGCCCTTCAAAAAGATTGCCACTAAACATTGGAAAAGATGCATGTCCTTTTCTTCCTGGAGTAAATTTAAATACATGTTTTTCCATCAAATCTGAAGAGATTTGCAAAACAGCAGCTTCCTCACCCTTGATATTTCTACGGCCTTGTCGTTGAGTATACTGGCAATCCTTGTCAATTGACTCAATCATCTGGTCCATGATCTCAAGTGTTTTTGCAACACGTGATGCATTTTTTTCATCGATGTTTGAACCTAGGGCTCTCCACATTGTCTTGAGAACTTTATTCATTTGCTCTTTCCTAAGATCTAGTGGAATGTTCTTTCCATGGCCTCCTTTTCTATTGTAGAAGCGATTCCACTTGACCCGATGAGCTTCAAACGGTGACAACAGGCATGTTATTTTAACCAAGTGTAGTAGAACCACATAACTATATTTGGTATTTCCTCCACTTTTAAATAGTAAGAGGCATAACTTGTATAGATCAAAAAGCCTTTCGCCATCACCTTCTTCAACACTGTTGTTAAATTCCATCAAAACTAAGCCATACAACAGTTTAGTGTTGTGATAGTTGAATAGGTAGTCCTGTGATAAGTCATTGGGTAGATTCACATGTACATTATGTGTAATCTCATCAGCTATAAAGCTTGCAGCATGTTTTAACTTGTAGTGCCTAAAATATTAATTTGTGAAAAAATAGAAGTATAGAAATTTAATACAACAAGTAATATATGGAAGCACTGTACATGAACACTCTATATCGTAATTAAAACAAATATCTGTATTCTCAGTAAATCACGTACATTATCTTGTTTGGTAAAAAAAGGTCATTGTATCATTTACTTAGTGATTTGCCATACATGAGTTACAGGTACTACACATTACAAACTCAACTTACTTGTTTCGCGATGACTTTGTGCTATATACATAACCACAACCATACTGGCACACATAATACCCATGATCATCCTTTTCAGAACCCTGACTAATTTTGTTATAATGCACTTTATGCACTTCAATTTCATGTCTAGACAAATAAACGTTTTACATTTTCAGTGAAACTACAAAAATTTG
>JAODVM010003013.1:0-20870 GCA_025400095.1 Phenganax marumi
CAGTCTACTGACAACCATGAACTGGAATGAAGAAATGTTCTATTTGTCCTTTCTAAGCCTATATCTTAATTTTGTTTCCTCAATTTGTCTAAAATTAGACACATGCAGCCATATTCCTTTAAAGAATTCAATGAATATTTGGCAGAGCTTACTGGATGTCTTCAAAGTCGCCATTACTTCCTCCTTCTGAATCGCTAGCTTCAGTTTTTGCCAAAAACTTATTTTGACACTCTTCACATGAACATAGACAGTACAGTGCATTCTATTGTCAATGCAGCTACATTTTGTTCGCTGGCATGTGCGCTTGCAGAACAGGACAGCAGTGAACTTCGTTTGGAGCTGGTTGACAGGTTATCCATCGAATCTTAACTGCCTGATTCTCAAAGTACCAGCCGTGGCTGTGAATCTCAGGGTATGCTGGGTTGCTCTGAAAGGCAAGCCTCCATATTCTTGCTTGGTAGTTGCATCGAAGTATACGCTGTTTGAGAGCATTGTGACAAAGCGGTAGCTGCTCAGAATTGACTTTACCATTTTAACTGCAATACATTTTATAACGTAACTCATTAACTGTGGACTGCGTCTGGCCATACAGCTGGTAAACAAATTTTTGCAACTCATTTACTAGATTGGTATCAATGTCCCAAGATGATCCTAGCCTTGAAAATGAAGTCACCAATTCTCTTTCCTCCTGCATTAGCTTCAGAGCTTTCAATTTGCCTTTGCCAGCAAACGCACACACTGTATCACATCCCGTGAAGCAATAAACACCAAGAATACTAACTCGTTCTGCATTATCGTTCTCACAGTGCAAAAATTCTACTGTTGGTTGCTCCTTAAACTTTTGACACACATAGTCCTTGGCTTTATTGAAAGAAATCTCTCTTGGATCTTCTGCTGGATTGGCATCATCACTTATGTTTGGCAGTTTGTAGAGAACTCGCGTATAGTTCCTGTAGCATGATTGATGGTAAAAGGCTTCACTGGCATGGAGCTCATTGGCAGTGACTGATAGCATTCGCTGATCATTTCTTTGCTTTGCGGCTCCTCTTACAGTTGTATCAGCTCTCAATTCACAACTTCTTATTAGCTTTTCTCTATAGCCTTGGATTTCTTCATAAACTTTGCATCCTTTTCACAAAAAATGCAGACTGTAGGTAGAATGGCAGAAGAGGAGCTAGTTGCACACCTATTGCGAAGACTTGTCCTTTGCGGTGCACTGGCATCATAAGTTTTTTCATTTTTCAAGCTTTTGATTATTGCTTCAAGCGAAGATTTCATCATGAAGATTTCATCATGATCAATGATAGTTGATCAAAGGAATGGAACCATCGGGAGTTTCATCAGCTAGCTGTAATATTGTAGCATGTCCTTGAACTTTGGCTGCCTTGAGTAACGTCTCCCATGAATGCCATCTCTTCATTTTGATAGAGGCGATTGGTCATCTGTACAGTGTATTATGCAACCTGAAGGATGGTTTCCATCTTCTTGATCAGCCATTTCTGTTCGGCAGATTGAGAAAGGCATAAAGAAAAATCTGCCCAGCATATTCATTACAAAGTCGTTGCACTTAAAGATATAATTCGTAACAAAACAAAATAATTACAAGGTTTCTTGCCACATCCTGGCCGCAGCTATAAATGTTTCATTGCACAATAATTGTTTTTAAAGTTTTTTTTGTATGTCAAAAGTGAAAAGCATTTTTTGAACCTTAAACTTTAATAATTTTGATAAAAAATTTTCAATGAATAATTAATTATGAAATTATACCAGATATAAAACTTACAGTTTTTACAGATCGCCTTGGCGCAAATTCCTAAGCTGTTGCATAGTTGATTCTCTGTCGTCGTTTGAATACATCATTTTAAAAAAACTCAGAAAAAACTTTGGCTATTACAAAATGGCATTTTCCAGGTGCTTTTGCATACCTAAAGACAGTTTATACTTTTTGTAAGTACAACACATATATGAGCAAAAATTAGTTTTCATGAAATTTTTGTGCAATACATTGAAGCATTAAACATTCTCAAAAGCAGTGATTTTTGAATTGAGTAGCTTTTGAACTATTTCATGTCAAAATTATAAAAAGTTTATAATTTTTGGGGGAAAACCTTCTTTCGACTTGAAAAGTACAAATGATGTATAATTGTACTTTACATTCATGATAATTTTTTCTCAATAAAAATATCTTGAGGTCATGAAAATGATGAAAATAGTCAGTATGATATGAATATGGTTTGAATTAAATACACTGTAACTACCACGTAGTAACAATTTACTTGATTTGAATATGATGAATTACTCTCTCTCTCTATGATGTAATCATGATGTCATTTGCTATTTTTAGAAAAAAGTTGAATTGTACATATATGTTCTATAAATATGTTTCAAGTTACAAGTCAATCAGTTGACAAGTCAATGACTTACAACCAGGGTTTGTTAGTGATCCTACTGCACTTCCAGTGGGCCCATAAAAGCACACGCTACAGAGATTAAATACAATTTTTAGCATAATAGCTACCCTTTTTATCAAACTAACATACCTCATTTTAATCAGCAATAAATTCTCTACAAGAAAATGGCTGTTAGAATTATTCCCCTTGCCAGCCTTCAACCCAAAAATTTGCTTCTGATCTCATGGACTATATATGGTTGGGCAATGATAAACCCATTACCAACAAGTCATTTTAAATGGATGAATTCTAAAGAAATTTTATCTTGGGGGAAATTTCTGGTATATTACAAGTAGATTTGGAATATCCTGAGCATTTGCATAATTTACATAATGACTATCCTTTAGCTCCTGAGAAGATAAGAATCAAAGACGTAGAAAAATAAGTTCTTGCTTTAAATAATAAAACAAAATTTGTATTAAACCACCAAGCGTTGAAGAATTATCTAGACAAAGGTTTATTATTAACAAAAATTCATCGACGCATTATATTTAAGAAATCACCAGGGTTGAAACCTTATATAGAACTCAATACAAATCTTAGAACTGCTTCTAATGATAATTTCGAGAGGAATTTCCTCAAACTGATGAATAATTCTGTTTGGGAAAATGATGGAGAATATTAGAAATCGTGTTGATATTCAACTTGTGACCAATCCAGAAAAAGCACAAGCACTTTTCAACAAGTCACTTTAGCAGTTCATATGTATAGAAAAAGACTCATGCTGAATAAACCCATTTATGTTGGAATGAGCATTTTAGATATTTCAAAAACATTCATGTACGATTTTCACTATGATTATATCAAACCAAAATATGTTGAATTCGCAAAATTATTATTTACAGAATCGGATTCCCTAATGTATAACGTTCACACCAAAGATTTTTATAAACATACTACTCCAGATGTAGAAGCCTGGTTTGATACTTCAGATTATTCAAAAGAACATCCATCTGGGATTCCTACAGGCATAAATAAAAAGAAGCCAGGTTTCGTTTTAAGATGATTGTGGGGGAAAGCAAATTGTAGAACTTATTGGATCAAAAGTTATTCTTTTATGACTGAAGATGGAGAAGAAATAAAAAAATGTAGAGGTATTAACAAGTGTGTTATTAAAAAGAACATTCATCACGAGGATTATAAAAAATGTTTAATGTCTGGAAAAGAAGAAATTTGAAGAATGAATATTATAAGATCTCATGGGCATACTTTATATTCTGAAACCATCGACAAATTTGCACTTAATTGTGTCGATGATAAACATATTATTCTTGTCGATGGAATTCACACCTTGTTGATTGGACACTATAAAACTAAAGATTAAAAAGTTCAAGTCTCAGTTTTTAAATAATTATAAGATTTTATTATGACTTAAACATTTTTAAATTTAGAAATTTCCCACAAATTCTAAATCTAGAAATTTTTCAAATTAAAAATAATTAACAATTTCTAAATCCAGGGATGTCGTCTCGACTCCATTTATAACAACGCCAACCATTACTCAGATAATCAACCTTTCTTGCGGTTGTAGTTTCCTCCGATCTATTTCCTTTGATATCAGACATTTTTGATTTTCTATAATCTGGAATAAGTTTATGTTCGCTATTCATTGATTATAAGTAAATTAAAATTTTCCTGGTCAATTATAGACAAGGAATAAACAAAAAGGGGGTATGAAGAACAAAATTAAATCCTTCATGTCACCTTGTTTAAATACAAGATAAAATATAATACCACACAAAAAATTGACCAAAAAATAGTCTATCAAAAACTTTATAAAGTCAAATAAACGTAGTGCAATGATTTTTTGAAGCAAATCTAAAATGTTGCTTGTTATTTTTAATCCAAGTTGTGTCAATTCTACCAATCTTGCTTTGTAATTTGATAAAGCACACCAAACATTGTAGATAGGTTTTCCAATGGGGTGAAGTGCAGCATCTACTTTTTTGGCTATGTTGTCTCATGTAAGCTTGTAGGTTTTTAATCCAGCGGTAGTTTCAGTACATCCAATTGCTAGAAAAGTTAACCAGTTGGCCTCATAGCCCATTAAAGCCGCACCAGATGTAATGTAATGTAATTTAATGTAAAACTTTATTTAACCACGTTGCCTTGATCAACTAAAAGCTGTTTTCCACAAGGGGCATCACACAATAACTATATACAAATATAACTATTTACAAATAAAATTATATATACTAATCTAACTATATATTTTAATCGCAGACTAATACAAAGCAAACTAAGATATAACACACAACAGAAAGTAGTAACATGAAACAAAGGTGCAATCCCAAGATGTCTATATCTTTCGTATCTTCGTTTTGAAAGATGAAAAAGTTTCAGACATTTTAAAATCCTCAGAAAGATGATTCCATAGTTTGGCACAGCTATACTGGAAACTTTTCTTTAAAAATTCACTATTGGGTTTAGGCAAACATAAATCTGTATTGCTACAACGCAAATCGTAATTAGTTTGAATGGTGTTTCTTTTGCTGAAACTCGTTGAAAATCTTTCGCTGAAAAACTTTTGCTGAAAAACTCGAAAAACTATATGTCTACATTTAATGGCTTGGTTATTTCCTTGTTGACCAGGCCTACTTTATTTATCAATTTAGGCAGTAGATGACATTACGGCAAACAAATGTGATACTAGTTTCTCAGTGGTGGTTGTATCAAGCAAATTTGCAGGAAAACCACTTCTGCAGCGACATAGAATGGTGAATGGTTGTTTGGCAGAAGAGTTGAAGAATATTCATGCATTTACAATGAAAACGCTCACACCAGAGCAGTGGGAAAAGCAAAAACAAGGAACATGAATAGCATTGGTGTACTTAGTATGATTAGAGTACTTAGTACTTAGAAGATTCTGTAATAAATATAATTGACTATTCGATATAAATATTTCAAAGGTTAATATTATTGGCTTGCTCTAATCTGCGCGTGCGATCTATCAACACATCAAACCCTAAAAGTAAATCTTGAGTTTCATAATCCACGTATATAACTTTATATCCAACGATCAAACAAGAACAACTGCGCGTATTTCCACAACTTTGCTTTGCGCAAACTATTTCGCCTTGACGAAAAAATTGCACAACGTTTTAAATCGCATTGCACACTCAACACAGCTTGAAAAAGAGTTAACTAATAAGCAATACAATAATATAAACAGTTCGCACTCGCTTCTGGCCAGGTCAGAGCCTGTATGAGAAAATGTTGCGTCCACTCCTTTGCTTGTTTTTCAAATGGGGAGTCTGATTTGGAGATTTTGTTGTATTCAAAGATTATAATTAAGAAAACTGGAAGAAACATGGCTGGCTTTGCAAGGTCAGATTTTTTAATCATTTGATATAGGACATTTTTCTGTCTTCTTTTATTGTCTTAGAAGTTAGACCGTTGTCTTACAACACTGTATAGCGGTTAACCAATCGCCAAACCTGTTCTAATCAAGCATATTACCTTTGAAAAAAACGTTATGTAAATTTTTTGCGCGTCTCTCACCTGTGTTCAACAAGAGCTCTAAGACAAAGCCCAAACACAACTTGACTGTGAATTCTAATGAAAAAACTGCTTAAAGTAACCACCCGAAGACACCCGGTGCTTGGCCATAGGAAAAACCTTACCAAGGAAGTTTTCAACTGTGGACAAGAAAGAACAAAGTGACTTTTCGCTCAGTATGGATCTTCCTAATCGAACGAGGTATAGGAGAGATATTTGACATTGAATGAGGATGTTAGTGTAGGATTTATAAATGTTTAACGGCTCGTGAATATGTTACAGTTAACGGAGAACAATTTGAACAGTTTTGAAACAGTTCAGCTAGCTTTGTTACATATCAAGGTCGAAGGAGCATTGTCAAAACAATTTGGAGTTACTGCCTCGAAAGATCCCTAAGCAAGTAGCTACAGCTGCCTGTTTCACTAAAACAGCAGGAAAAACTTTAGCCAATGCACAAGAAAAAAATTGCATTGTCAATATAATCTGCACACAACAAGACCTGGTGACTATATTCGCTCTATCCTTATCAATGCAGGTTGTCAACCAAGCAACTATATGACTCTTCTATTCCTTGAAAGTTATGATCTCAAAACTGCATTTGCAATGAATGGCTTCTATGAATTTAAATATTAATCAATGTTTGCGTTGCTCCAATACTACTGGAACTACTGCGCTGAATCTTAAATTACTTTACGCATTTCATTACTACGGCAGCAAAACGAATTTAGCACAAGTTTACTACATATTCGTATAAAGTTTTTGAAACACTCCCTTTTCGTACCATGAAGGTGTTTTGAACTCATTATAACATCATCAATAAATAAAATGAAGATCTCCATCATCAATATTTTAAATACGCACGCCGTAATATAGATAGTTTAGTTCCACACCAACTGCGCCTATATTTTCCTTTTATCTACACAGCCAACATTTGACCCAAATGCATCTATGCCTCAAAATCTTTTGGAAAGGACGTATTTATAATCGAAAATAAAAGCGTTTGTTTTGAGTCTTTCATTCAGGACAACTGTTCGTAATTATTCTTTGTCCACTGAAAACAATCGAAAATGATTTGTATTGAATTATTCACTAACTTCGAAATGACATGGAGGAAACATTAGCATACTAGTGTCTATTTTGACGGTTACGGCTGGCCGTTAAATTTTTAGTCAGACTCTAAAAACACTTCAAATTTCACAAAAACATTGGACAGGCTGTGCTCGAAACATAACAAATGTAAGTCGCGTTACATTTTGTCTAATAATGCGTAAATTAATGTATAGATTTTGGGTTGAATTGCAAATTTTATGAATTCGTGTTCGAAACCGCGGTTCTCTGGTTGACAATTAGCATTCCCAATGTTAGGCTAGAGGCAAAGTAAACAAAATGAAAAGTGGAAAAACTTTCTGAAGTTTTGTTATTTTACACTAGTATAGTAGTTCGTTATAAACTAAAATAATACATCGCTGAAGTAGAAAATCGCCTTATTTTTGCAAGGGTATAATATCTTAAAATAAGGCGTGCTCAGTTCAGTTTGATATCAGTGAATTAATGACTAAAACTCCAGCTGCCTATCCCAGCCGACCTTATCTTCTTATTATTCTACTCTTATACAGCCCTAAAACAAGATAGACAAACGGCTATAATATTTTTTATTAAGGCATCGTATTCTTAAAGAAATTTCTCGTTTTAATTACAATACATGCCATGCAATTTGAAAAAAAGAATGAGGGTTTACTCTGACAATATTCTATACAAAACTGTCCATGTTTTATGCGTTTTTTATTCGTATATTTATAAGGCAAATGATATACGGTCTATTTTATACCACATGTGGCCATTGGTTATTGAAAATGATTCTTCCCAGTAGAGAAATGCCGGAACAAACTTTAAAAAGTACAAGTGAAAGTTTGTCTACAAACAACACAGCCACATGTTTAAGAAGGTGTTTTCGTTGCCGATGATTAACACTTTCGATATAAAAGAAAGCAAAGATAGATCACTTTCATTTTTCTGCGTGTTTTATCTTACTGAATTTCTGATCTAACGAGATTGAGAACAACAACGTTTCTTTTGGAAAACTGATTGTTTTGAAATTGGATTTCTGTTGCTATTTACATGTCACTACAGGAGCACTCAACTCCACGTGCTGGTATTGTGTTTCCCTTTTGACATTTCCCACAACACAAAGAAAAGCGCCTGACGTCTCGCCAAGATGTTCAAGCCAGTTCCACTTCACAAAAACAACGAAATTTCACAATCCAAACACTCAAATAACAAGGAATAAAGTATATTACATAGAGTACAAAATAATAAAGTAACAATTTCTTTTTTTCTCTTTTAGTGCAGAAAAGTACAATCCTATCACCGGTGTTCCGATCCCGGCACATGCTCCCAGATCCAGTACCTCCGGTGCCTCGGCCATATTTGGAGTATCATCGGGGAATATTGATTACATGTTCATACATCCCTTGGCCACTACACGACCAACGAAAACTTCCGAGAGACCAAACACGTCTTTCGAGAAACGAAGATCATTAAGTAGAGAAAGTTTACGACGGTCAGTTCCGACCGTCACCGAAGACCGACCGAATTCCGACCAGAGTTCGTCGATTTCCGACGCGAGTGAATGCAGTAGCGAGGCAGACTATCGTGAAAAAACACGCACGAACTCGGAAACACGCTCACGTAAACCTGTAGCACGCAGCGCTAGTTCACGTTTGCCCGTTTCCTCGAAACCTTGCGTCATGAAACGCGCGCACAGTTTTACACGCGGGACTGGCGATTGTGTGCCGCGTGGGCAAGCGAGTGACACGCGTGGAACCACGAGTAATACGCAGGAATCGACATCCAACAGTCTTTCTCCGAGACCTAGTGCGGGGAATACTTCCAAGATACCCCGTAAAACAACTAGTTTCCGAGAGAGTGGAGCCCAGTGCTCTCGCATACCAAAAACACGTTCTGACGTGAAATCTAATGTGGCCGAGCTTGAAAGGTCTGGTAAAGAGGGCTCTGTTGCTAAACGAACTGCACAAGCAGACTTTAAGATCAGCAGTATTCCAGGAAGTACTTCAGGTAAACAAACTTCAAGCGAATCCAAAAAAACTGATCCCACTGTAACAAAACGAAATCCAGTCAGCGGTATTCCTTCAAAAGGCAGCAAGATCCAACAGCATTCTGGGGGTTCAAGATTAGCATCCGGTAAACTAGACGGGGGTGTCCCTCGGGCTTGCGATAACGCAACAAAGAAGAATAAAGCACAAACTATTGACATAGAAAACGATGACGTGAAGAGCGCAATGCAGGCCGGGAAATCCACGTTGAAACGCGAAGGAACTGGTGATGAGTTACGAGTCGCCAAGAGTGACGTCACCAGATCAAGGCTACCGCGAAAATCGAGCATCTCGAAAAATAACACAACGAAAACCTCGCAGCAGAAATCAAAAAATAGTCCCGAAATGGCAACAGAAGAAACGAATAATACAACAGGAATGAAGGAGGCCGAAAACAAAATCAATATTTCTAACCAACAAATTGCCCCCGGAGAGCCATCCTCCAGGTCAGCGGAAGTTTTATATACTTCAAATACGCTACAACGAAGTGACTCAGGTTTCGGTGACACGGACTCTGTGAGCAGTAAAGAAGACGCGCTGGTTGCAGAGCTTGGAAATGAATTTACGTTTTCACGCGAGAACTCAAGATCGAAAATCCCAATAATGTCGAGGAAGAACCGAACGACGGCGAAGTCAAGCCGAGAAGTTACGAGTAATGACGAAAAAGAGACGAGAGCAGATGTGAAAAAATCTGAGAGAGCAACTGGGAAGGAGTTGTTGAGTGTTGCAAGTGCTATATCAGAATGTGCAGCACATGCTAAACATGAAAGAAATTCATTATCATGCAGGAAAACTGAAGCAGGCATCTCGGACAGTGAGGACGTCTGGATTTATAAGAATGAAGTCGATGAAAAGAAGGTAGAACACCAAGGTGAAAAAAATGAACACATCAGTAGGAAAACAAAAACTGACGACCCTAAATCATTCAATAAACATGTTGCTGGACTGGAAACGAAAACTCGGACATCAAACACACGTGAATTGCCAAATAAGGATGCTGAAGAAGAAGTCTGCGGAAGTCCTGATCCAAGAGATAAAAGCGCGTCGGTCAATAAGGAATTGAACAGCAAGTGGAACACTACAGAAAATGCGTCTGAATATATTAATTCACAGCAACATGAGACCAAAGTAAAAGAGAAGTGTTCAAAACAGAGCAATAGTTTGACTACGAATATATCTAATAGAACTGAACACATAACTTACAAGTCTAAAGGAAACCAAGGAATTACTAATGAGAACAGGAATAATGACACTGGTAATACGGCTAAAGATGTCGCTTTAAAACGGGAAAGAGAAAACCAGATTGAGTATTCAGAGGAGAGCAACGTCGACAAAGGAGTGGAGACAAAAACAAGCAATAAAGAGCAAGCAAAAAACGATTCCGAAAACGAAATGGTTGGGAGAAAAGCAGTGTTGAAGCGGTCGCCACGTAAGACACCTCGTTCATCAAAAATTCAGCAGAATGATGGTGAGCGCAATCAGGAGTTGGCAGAAAAACAACAAACTTTATCAAGTAAAGATGAAGTTTTGGACAACGAAGTTGCTGCTCTGGGCAATGGGGTCGAAAAGAAAGCAGGTAGAAGTCCCATTTTTGGGGAGGATTGTGCAGCGGAAGGTATGGGCCAGACTGAAGGTGAAGAGGCGGGGGAAGCCCCCAGAAGATTCGAGAACTGCATGCATTGTAGGATGGAGCAAAGTGTTATTGACGGCGAAGAGATCCCCAGGTTAGAAGACGACCCTGGTTTCAGACAATACCCCACATTCATAAGTCCTAGAAAGAGTCTTGTCATGTGCCAACATCATGCTAAGCACGTGAACGATACCAAAATCTCATGTGATGAACATGAGAAACCGCTGATCTCTATGACTTCATTGACGACAACTAAAACCGACCACAAACCAGGCGTGGAGAACAATCATAAAAAATTACCAACAAGTTTGTCTACTCTAGAATCAAACAAGGGCAAAACCGAGCAAGGAAAGCCTCGAATGGACGTGAAGTCCTGCAAGATGCCACCGAACTCGGAAAATTTGTCCAACGCAAGACAAAGTACGCTGGGACGTTCGGATAGTTTGAAAACTCAGCAGAAAAACGAGAAAATTGAGACTCAGAAAAGTCCAAAAGGAACCCCTAGTCCTCTTCTTGCTTTATCTCGGGATAAAAAATTCGCTTCAAATGCTAAACCTTGCGAAGATATTAAGACAGCGCTCTCCTTGGAATGGGATGACACTGGGACCGAGTTGAGCCCGCCTCATTTTTCAGACGAAGACGACGGAGCTAGGGGGGGCCAAGGTGCCATTGAGGATGCTAGGGGACCCAGTGTAAAACTTATGAACACCAACGAAGCTCTTGATAAACTCAAAGTTATTCAAAACTTGATTATGAAAGAAGCCGAGAGTAGGAGCAGAAGGGAGACTGCGTTCCCTGAGAAACCCGTAGGGAGATACTCACGGAGGCCTGGGACAGAGAACTCGGAAAAACAGTCGGTTGGTGCGAAAAACGTTCGGGACGACTTAACTTATAGAGGGGAGTTTGGCGAGGACTCAAATTCTGCTCAAATCTCCCCACGTTTTGAAAAACCTGAAAGAAAAATCGGTTCCCCTATAATTAGGGATAGAATGACAGACAATACTATATCACAGCACCGAACTACAGAACTTTTGAATGAAACTTTGGCGAAACTTAAAGCGAGTCCGAAATTGAGTAATAATACTTTCCCACGTAGGACTTTGAGCTCACGAAGTTTGCCTGGGTCAAGACAGGCAAGCAAGGAACAGTTCTTAAGCGACGGAGAGCGACCTGTCTACGTGTACACCTCGAGTTGGAAGAACAATGGTGGAAGAAACTCGCCTGCGTCCTTGCTCAGTCTTTGCTCAAATAACCGCTCCCTACCAAGTTCAAGACAAAATGTAACCAAAGAGCCGTTCAATGAGTTAGAGAGATCTGAGAGCGCGGCTGGGAGAATGGACTCGAAAGAGAATGGCAAACGTTTGGAACCGAAAAAGGGAAAAGAATTCAGACTCAGCGATTTTGATGAGATAAACCTATCAGACGACGACGTAAGCAAGCTAAAGAAAACTACAACGCCTAAAGCATCAGACAACTCTCACGAACAAATGCAGATAAAAAAGTCAAAGCGACGGAAAAATTCGAAAAATACGACGGTGACTATGAACAATCTGTCGTCATATGGCGCCAGCATGGAAGATTTAGACGATGGTAGAACCAAATGTCAATGCGGCAGAGCGAAGTGCGTTATAATCTAGCTTTACCTGGCTACATATCAGATCAGAGAAAATAGAACAAACGTCTTAAAGACCCCGTTCACACGGTACCAAATTCGCATGGTCACGACGTTAAATTGAGCAGTTTCGAGACCAGTTTATCTCGCAAATTTATGATAATGTTGCAGAACTTAATAACAACTAATCCTAGAAAAAGTTGTTCGAATGAAACAAGGCACATAGTGGCTAAAGTGGCGTGACTATGCGAATCCGGTACCGTGTGAACGGGGCCAAAATCTCCAACCATTACTAAAGACTAAAGTTAATATATATGCAAATCTATACTACATATTTCTTGCCTTAGCATATCAGTTGACTTACCCAGAGTTATCTATCATTCTTAGAGAAGAAACTTGGATCTAGCTTGTTGGTCCACCATGTCTTTGCGAACAAATATGTTTTTCAGTTTTCTTTTTAGTTTCTGCACATGTACACCAATTCATCCGACTGTAATAAGTTTGAAAACTTTTTAAAGCAACCAGGGCCTATTCTAACGAAATTGCAACACTGCACACTTTAGAGCACATTTTATCAATGACGTGCTGTGTGATGTCATCTTTGAATTCCTATGTTTTTATGTAGAGCATAATGACAACATATACAGGGTGCCTGAATAAATGTTTGGCCAATCTGTGTTTGTACCATTGCAAGTTTTGTTGCAAAGTTTTTTTGGAATGTTCGACATTATGTTTCATCTACTTTGCTTATTCAGCACATCTAATTTCAAACTTCAAAACTTCCAAGTTCAATACTGCACACTTTTTATTCAATACTGCACAAAGTATGCAATACTGCACACTAAAATAGGCCCTGGGTAACACATAACATCAAGCTTCTGAGCAGCATCTGATACACAGTCTTGTTTTGTCAACCATTACACATCAAAACCTTGCATTCTAGGCGATGAGTCTCATTGATTCAAAGACAATCGATATGTTTTACTTCACTGGAAAGAAACACACGACTCCCAACTGCCCTGTGGAACTCCACCCAGACCTCAACCCGTCAAGTGGCGCGCAAAGCTATATCGAAAGTGACAACAAGTGCACACGTGGTGCAGCTTACAATCTGCCTTTCTTTTTGAACAACGCTGGACCCAGGTTCTCTGAGTGGTCTGTGAACGCACATGAGGCTAGACCCGGTCATCACACACAGGTGAAGATGATAAAATCGTTGTCAATGTAAGAAGATGGTCTGGAAGCTTGAACAAATTTTTTGTTTATATTTTATTCAGTTTGTGCATAAAAGCCTGAATGAAAGAAAATAGTCTAGAAGTCTGACGAAAGTCTTTGTTTCACGTTTCTGTTCAGTTTGCGCTCATCAAGTTTCTTCCATAAAGAAGCGTCCTCTAAAAACGTTTCTATGTAGGAATATTCAGAAATTCCTGAGCTTATTTCACTAATAAGTTAAATAAAAATTCCATTAAAATTTGCCGGGTTTTGGCTATGACCTTCGGTAAAGTCATTTATCATCGGCATGCTATTATGTTATCGCCATCTTCCAACATAAAAAGTCTGTGTTACTTTTGCCAGGTCCAAGGCAACATTGAAAATTTTGAAGATAATTGTAAGGACTCCATTAGTTGGTTGCATTCCAACACCTACCACACAGCTTTCGTCGAGGGTTGGGCACTATATGCAGAAAGTCCGCTGGTGTCTGAGACTGACATTTATGATAATAATCTCATGCAGAAATATGGAATGCTGAAATGGCAGGTTTGTGTGGAGTTTGCAATGTTTAAAATAAGTTATAACACCTTAGATTTAAATGTGATCCGAGGTCGGAAAATGTGTCGCAGGGGTCAGCTTAAAGCACCTCGTCCAACGTTTGATTCACGTCCTTGGCAGCTCAGACTCTGGCTACTAGGAAGGACAGCTAGGCCTAGATCTTATCAAATGTTATTTCAATAGGCATCAATGATCTTCCAAGTATTTTTGTTTTTATCAGTCTGTTTTGAGCCGGCGCCATATTTTGTCAGTTGTGCTACATGTCTTTCCACACAACACCTCTTCCATGTGCTTTTTGCTATTTCTCTGATTAACTTTATAGTGGGTATTTTTTGACAATTAATACCTCGCTTTTTTCACCATATCTCTTCAAGTTACCTTTTATCTCCCAGCAGTTTGATATCTTCCAATTAATTTTATCCTGGACATCTTTTTCTCTTAGGTTTGATTATCTTCAAATACCTTCCACAGTATCTTTTCATCTCATTCCTTATCACTAAACTGTCTGTCCCCTTTAATTTACTATCCCGGGCATCTCTTTTCTGTTTAAAATACTTAAATTATAACTCCATGATATCCCTTTCTACTCCGTTCTTTCTGATATGTCTGGACATTTTGTTGTCCTAGATTTAATACTTTCAGAATTTTTTGCACAGTATTTTTTCATCTCATTTTTTGTACGTTGATGAAAGAAAACATTACCCTTGGACAACCTCTTATATTATTTTAATTGACACCTTTTTTTGCTTTTTCCCACAATATCTTACCATCTCATTCTTTATTTGTGACTGACCATCGTCCATCAACAAGCTTTATCCTAGACGTGTCTGTCTGTCCATCTCATTTTTCTCTTGCCGGTTCTTTATCATTTGAGACACTCTATCTCGGGAATCGTCTTCAGTTCAATATCTCTAGGGTTTTTTTACGACACTGTGTCGATTTTAATCGTTTATAGCTCTTAATTGTTCACCGTACTTAACCTGGGCAATTATGATATCTTCTTCTCATACCGAAATATCTTTCTTGCACAGATCTGGCGAGCATTACGATTGGTTGTCGACACTGGAATCCATGCCAAAGGTCTCACCCGAGCAGAAGCTTTGGAACTTTTCGACAAGTACGCTTGGGACAACACAGACATTGCCAGGAAAGAAGTTACTCGTTATCAAAGTGTTTTTGGTCAAGCGACTGCATACACTATTGGCCAACTCTGGATTCGTCAATTACGAGAGACCACAGAACGAACACTCAAAGACAGATTCAATCTTAAAGAGTTCCACTATCAGCTGTTGTCTCAGGGCTCCTCCCCTTTGTCGTATTTAGCTGAACACATTAAAAAATACATCCAATGTGAAATTCAGCAAAGGGGTGATGGATGCCACTATATATTTTCACCGCCAAAAATGAAATCGGAGGTTGAGAGTCCGAAGATGGTAGCTGGACTACCAGCAAAACCGTCTTTGCCTCAGTTAAAACGACAACATTACAGTTAAACACGCATAAATCCAATACAAAACTGTAGTAATACTTTCATTTAAACACAGAGTACAACAATTGGATCATTCGGATCCACAATAGAAAGTCTTCATTACTACACCCTTCACATAAGAAGAGTCGATGCACGATCATTTTAGAACAGCGATCGCAAATGTGTGATGTTTTGTACTTGGCTGCCGGATCTCATACACTCTGTATCATTGATGGCGAATTGACAATGAAAAATCGTTAAAATATTAGTGGTTTTGAATACGTTTTCTCAAGGCGCCTGTAATATAAGCAAGCTAAATACAGTTGAGAAGCTCAAAAATGTTGTCGAAACGACTATAAGCACGTCTACATGTTCAGTTTTTCCGGCTAACTATAAGAAGAAAGAACTTCCTTTCATTGACAAATACAGCAAAAGCCAATATATTGAAACAACGGCGTTGTTATTACTGGGCTCTTGAAATGGTTTGGAAACTTGGTGGTATGCACTTGAAATCATTGCTGTCTCCTTTCAGTGGACATGAAGAGTTCACGTTCTGCACTTTATGTATTTGAATACAGAATCAAGTTGTCCTTCAGTAAATGAAAGTCAGGCAAAACACTGAAATAGGCTAATGAAATATCACCAAAAACGCCGAGGACGTTGTGTCGTTAACTTAGACAGCATTACAACCAAATCTCCAAACCGTACAAACTAATATATGATACATGTTTATCTCATTTACGAATATATAAGATAACTTTTCTTTAACTTGCAACTAAACACACAGCGCACAAAGTTGCAAATAGAATACTGGAAAAAATGTTAATACTAATAGAATGTAAGTATATTGTAATGTATATAAATATATATACTTAAATACTTAATTACAGTACTGGTCTATAGCACTTCATTTGTACAAAGACTACTCTTAAATACAGTGCAATAAAAAAACTTTTAAAGACACGGTAAGAAAACACTACAAGCTGTACATTTGTCATTGTGTTATGTGGCAATTGGTACCCTAATTATGGTATATTAAAAACTGATGCGTAAACTAACTAAAGTTCTACAATTTTGCCCTAGCGCTAGCATAATGATGAAATGTTGTACATTTCGAGGAACACAAACACATTTCTATTTCAACAAAGAGTAAGTCTTTAAACACAAAAATTCCAATCCTTGAACTTCATGAATTGATAAATTGTTTGAAATCCTTGCATAGCTACTACCCAAAACGGATTCTCGCACTATTAATCTATGCTGCGTAATTATACCGCAACGATTGCACAAATTATAATGAATTGACAAATCTATCGTACTTTTTTATGCATGACGCTATCTTTGTTGAAGCATTTTGTAACATCGTTCCGATTTCTTAAAACTTTTACACTGTTCTTTAAAATTTCCTGGTCATTTTCTTTGAACCTTCTTAATTTTACTCTTCCTGGATTCATCAATCCGATATTTCACAAGTCGTGTTCAGAGAAAAATCCATTCCATAATTAATAAGGAATTTATATTTTTCAAATTATAAATTCATATTTTATGCTGTGTTATATTTCTATCAACAATACTCACTGAAAACACGCAGTGTTCTCAAGAAGTCTACGCGAGATCAAGTTTCAGTAATGAAACAGCTGTGTGTACGAATTTATGCTTTTAAATACAACATATCTTGCGTGCGCTAATAAACATGATTTTATTCACAACATTAATTTCCTGATTACAAAAGTTTAATAAACTCGTTAAAATCGGTATTTTCTTATGACATAATTGGTGGCAAAGACATTCCCCAAACACTTTCCAATATATTTGGTGATGAAAGGCAAGCGGAACTTATAAACAAGGTACATACCAATAAATCACATGCAAACAAAATATTTAACTGTCACATATAAACTTGGAATTGATTATTTGTGCACGACAATACGAGTTGTCGCTGTTAACACCAGGGAAACCTGACCTACTGCTGTTTAAGGGGGAAACTGCATGGTCAGCTTACGTAAGACGATGGAAAAACGACGGCGTATGGTAGCTAGCGCTGTTGGTGTTATTCTTGTGGTATCTTTAACGTTGTTCGTCGTTGGTCTCGTATTCATTGTAAACAAGGAATGTTCAGATGACCTACAGACTTCAGTCACTGCATCACCTACTCAAGACTTATGCACACACTCGGCCGAGGCTGTAAAATCAGGATTTATTAATTTACTTGCAAAAGTTCGTCGAACGCACGCTCTTATAAGTCCGTATGTGGTGTATCCGTTATCATTGACTAACCCAGCTCCATCAAGATCTTATCTACATCCAGAAATCATTAAAGACACGACTGATAAGATCAAAGGGTTATTAAAAGAGTTTAATTCACTTCACATAGATACATCTGCATTAAATCCACGGGAGCTGAGAGCCCTAGCTGAACTAGAACAATTCTTGGAGCACAATTTCGCCGAGAATGATGATTACTATACTGGAATATGGATGCTTGGTCCAAGTATCATGTGTACTGACTATATATGTAGATCTTTTGCGTATCATGTGTCTTCGACGGGTTCAGCAAGATTTCGACCTAAGTCAGTGCAAGACTTTCTTAAAATCCGGGATGCATTATCCTATCATAACAGAACAGTTTATCAATATATTGAGAATATTCGATATGGCGTTCATAGTGGAATGGTCAGGTCAAAAGAAGCGTGTCTCGCAGGCTTCAACGCTGTCAAAGCTAAATACTTGAAGATTGCAGAGCTTAACGCAACCGGTAAGAATTACCTAACAGGAATATCTCCCACAGAGCATCCCCTGACCCCAAGGGCAATTTTACCTCAAATGTCTTACTAAAAGTGCGGTTTCCATACACTTCACGTTTTGATTTACAGCTTTTTAGCAATAGTGGTAGGTTGGATGCACGCAAACTAATATTCTTCGCTTGAAGGATCTGCGACAATATCATACAGTCGATAATTAATGAAAATACAGGGAAACTTTGTTGTTGAAATTATCTAATAGTGTCTTAATTGTGCTAATCAAAAGTACATGTACTTGGTATTCACATCGTTTAGGAAGACAAGACTTGCAACGAAAGTCATTGTTTTAAATGAGCGTAAAGTTAGGCTGTCAAAATTTGCTTGGAAAAAAAGGAGAAAAAAAATTTTGATCAAAGAGTGTGAAATGTATAGAAGATCTTAGCTGAAGATCTTAGCTGAAGTACTCGTGTCTTAAAGAAAATGGAGATTTTAATCTAAATATTGGTATAGCTTTTTAGTAAATCACGCATATTACTTACTGATGTATCCTAATATGAAATTTTGAATGCATTTCAAGGATTAACGGATTATTTAAGCAAATGAACTGTATGATTTTGTTTGTCGACCACAAAAATTTTGATCACGAAAACTTTGATCTCAGACAATTTGTTGTAAACACTCTCCGCTTAGGAAAGTTACCCTCAAGATAAGAAGGGGAAGGAAATCTTCTTTGTGTTGTCCATGAGTCAGTAGTTCCGTTCCACAGCCCCCATGACAGACACAACATGCTGTTCATTTTTCTGAGTGAACATAGGCAGGGGAGGGGGGCGGGGAGCAGCAGCCCCGCCCCAATTTAGTCAGAAATATTAATATTAATTACATAAAGAGTCGGGCAATATGGAAAAACCAAACCGCAAAATTTTTAAAGATATGCAAACAGGGCTAACGTATATATTTCTATAAAAGTGATAGAAACAGTTAAAGTAAACATGCTTTTCCGTTTGCATCACTGGCTATGAAGTTATCCACAACTGAATGGCGCGAGCGCTCACCACTTAGTAACTACCGCAACACAGACGTCGCCCACGACCGTGACTAATCGAATATCGATACGAACAAAATCGTTGACGCTTTCGGCCGACGAAGTTACCCTGCCTTACATTTCTTTTGAAACCATACAATATAATACTGGGATAAACGTGTAGAGGAGATTGAGTTAGATTTTTCGGTAAAAACTACACATATATTTACGACATTAAAATGGTCATTAGACTTGGTCTTGTGGCAATGATTTTCGTAATATATTCTCTTAGTTCCTCATCTTAGTTCCCCAAAACGCAGGAAATAGCATTTTAGAGACTCTAGTTTTCAAAATTTCCGGGGAGAGCATGCCCCCGAACTCCCCTAGCCACCTTCGTCGGGCGTACTACCACTCACCCCCGCCCCCCAAAAAATTTTCTAAACCCGTACGCCTATGGGAGTGAAAACTAGCTTCTAAAATAAAAAAACAAAAGCTCTTACCAGTGATAGTACATTTTAACTTTAAGGTATTCTCCAGGAGTGGTTTGTCCAACGAATGTTGAAATCAGATTACTTCATCAATCTAAACGAGAAAGAAAGAGAAAAATGGCGTAAAACCTACGGTAAAACTGTCAGTGAATCAATGCAAGAATTTCTGGTGGAATATCTCGGAAAACCTTTGGAAAAACTTTTGAGGTAACGTTTGAAAATGCTGCTACATTCTATAGCTATGAAGGCCCGCTCACAACTGCACTTTTCCCCACGATGATTTGTCTTGTTTTGAAGAATGCAACAGAGTGCATAAAAATACAACGTTGCTGGAGGTCTCCGACACTCACGTCAGTGACTTAACTCTACTACATTTTTCAGCATGAAAAATATCGCAGGAAACATTATAGTCTTGCACAGACGAGCGAGGTTAACTTTGATTCGTTGACGTATGTTTTCTTTGAAAAATTTCCTTGATATGTGTTTTCCGTGATAAATTTTTTGCACAAGTTCTGCTGTGCTAGACAATCCTTTGACAAATTCCTGTTGGTCGTTCGCACGAGCAAACAAACTTATATAAACGAACTTTTCAGCGAACTAAAGGATGTGAAGAGAAATGTTATCGGCGTATATGCGAGCAAATGAACTCGTCTGTCCAAGTCACTTCAGTTCAGCTTACATATAGTTTACTTATCAACTGCTAAGGCTACTTCCGACGGCATGTTTTAGATTTCTGGAATACGAAAATATGTTGCATTGCGTTCCTTCAAGCGTATCAAGCGGCCTGGCAAATCTTCCTGTACCTTACGTCTATTTCAACGGAACAAAAACTAAGAAAAGGACAAAGCCATTTCTACCAACTGGAGAAAAGCTTAGTGGGAAAATGGCTTATGAGAAAACCCTTGCATTTTACACGACTACAAATTTAACAGCTGATGAAATTTACAACCTTGGATGGAAGCACGTTAATAAGCTATATGTTCAGGTGGGAATTTAATGATTTCACAGATGAGAGACTAACAGATGTCCGACCTAGTCTTCGAGCCACTGATTTTGGCGTAAGTGGCCGCCATTAACCT